>CABEEJ010000547.1:149345-199943 GCA_901482245.1 Timema douglasi
GGGGGGGGGGGGGGGGGGGGGGGGGGAGCGTATAAAGCCGTGGAAGGGACTAGAAGCATTCCACACAATTGGCCAGGGTCAAAATGTAGTGCAGAAAGTACTCCCTCTATCGACCAATTGCGACCTCTTCCCGCTACACCGCACAAGTCAGAAACTTTTCACAGTAGGCCTACAATCACGCATTCAAGGGGAAAGTGATGCTACACGAGCCCGGAATTAACCCCCTTATATACGCATTCACTTTTATCCGAGAGTAGGAGGGCCCCCCGCAGTTGGTGGTCACCCCGTGGTGGAGGTGAAATTCAGCCACAGGGATCGATACAATGTCTTTACCCTACGTTGCCCAGTGGGGTCCTCATGGTGGTACCCACCCTGGCCCATCTGAAGGACCACCTCTGTATAGTGAATTTAAACCGAAATAGAGCAAGCAATTCTGAATTGCATTTAAATTTTGAAGAAAAACCAACAATCCTACAACAAAAACAAGACAAGAGCCACCGGCCATGTCTAATCCTGTCCCTCCCTTCCCAACTATACCCCCAGAACAAATCACCCCTGCATCGTACCTAATCCAATGCCTAAGCACTATAATATTATCAACTAACCACTTTGAAAGCGAACACAATAAAATGATTAGACTCTCTTAACCTAATATACCTTAGATTCTACCTTCCTTCTTCTTCCCGACTGCCATCGCGTACCTCAGAAAGCACACGCAGCTCCTGGCACTCTTTACGAACGCCCTCCTCGAAAGCAACTCCCCGTCCTCGCAGACCTCCAGCCTCATGACCCTTCTCTCTCTCTCGTAGAGCTCAAAGATCAGCAGAACATGTTCCGAGTCTTCGTTTGCGCCACACGCCTCGTACTCCGGGCTCTCCTTTAGGGTGAACTCATGAATATTCGCGTTGAAGTTCCCATGCCCGGTGAAGAACTGCGTGACATAGTGGTTCGTGACTAACCACTCACTTTCCATCCTTTCCTGCATAGAAGGCCAGTACCTATAAGTCTTTCTCCCTTTGACAGTCCCGTACCCATCTAGCCTGCCAGGCGGCGTAGGAATCGCGCCAGCCGTTCTTCCTCTCCTCTTCTAGATCCAATCCATTCACCTTTGCCCAGTATCGGTCGACCCTCTCCTTCACGAGCAGGTCTATCGGCAACACTCCTGCAAAAACAGGTAAAGTGGCATGCGAGACAGTACTGTATGCCTTAGTAACCACGAGAAGCGCGCATACCTCTGTGCCCTCTGTAGGATGATCCTGCTGCTGGTGACCAACACACGATGACCCCAGACCACGCAGCCGTACGTGAGCACCGACTCCACCAGAGCCTTGTGAATCTTCCGAAGAGTCAGGAAGTCCAATCCCAAAAATTTCTTGAAACTATGATGAGTCTCCCGAATAAAACCTTGGCCACTCCTGACACCATTCTGAAATGATAATTGAAGAACAAGCCCTCATCCAACATCACACCAAGATACCTGTGAACTCTTACATACCCGATGGGCGCCCTGCCCATTTGAACTGTCGGATGCCTCATCGCCAAGTGCTTCTCCTTGAGGAGGGTCATTTTCGTCTTGTCCCTTGAAAAAGTGAGCCGAGCCTCCCGACCCCAGGCGATCACCGTCTCCATGGCATGCCCGACCTTGGCTCCGAACTCAATCCTGGTGTTGCCCTTGGCGAGTAGAAGACCGTTATCTGCATAGACATAACAACTCACACCATCTCTGAAATCCAATTTCAAGAAATAAGCAAAAAGGAGAAGCCACAAAGTCGGACCCAGCCCTGACCCCTGAGGCCAGCCCTGTGCCAGGACCTTCACGGACTCTGTCTGTTCCAAGAACAGCCCAGTCCTCTTGTTCCTAAAATAATCCCTAATTACCTCATACAAGTTCCGTGGGCATCCGGTCCTTCTCAACTTCTCCAGGATCCCAGGTCACCAAGCGCTGTCGAAGGTACCAAAGATGTCCAGGTAGATGGCCAGCACGTATCAGCAGTCACTCTCGGAGACGTCACGAAGGACCCTTCCAGAGCATCCACTTTTCCTCTTCCCAGTCGAAACCCATACTGCCGATTATCAAGTACATCATTTACCTGAATGTAGCCCCAAAGACTAGAATCTAGCAGCTTCTCCATGAATGTAGGGCAGCGACGAGCGTCAGTTCTTTGTTGACGACTTGGTCAAACGCGTGATTGTATGGAGGGGGCCAGTTTCTTATCGTTCCACCCGACTGCCGCTCCATTGGTGTACCGGTAAGCACAGTACACATTGTGTTAATGAAATGTAGTTTATTTATTTAAATACGCTCGAATATGTGTAAGAGCTAGAACTCTAGTCCATTACAGAAATATTGTAGAAATACATCAATCAGGCTGTAATTGAAGCTAGCAGCTGAAGGTATACTTTAGATAAAAGCGACTCATAAACAAATAAAATGAAAACTTTTTTAAATATTGTGTATAATAATAATAACAATAATAATATGTATATCAGAGTTTGAAAGTATATTAAAGGCAATTTGATAAAACACTTCTTTGGTCGAAACTAAAGAATCATTAAGTTCCCCCATACAAGACTTTTGACTCAATTTTTACTTTCACTAGACCATTCGAAGAGAGAAAGTATTGTGATCATCAAAAAAAGTGGTTTTCGCCATGCTGTCTGTCTGTGCCTTGGGCAAGAGCCCAAGAGCCGGATTACACGCCGATGTACTAATTACGCTAATGGTTTTAGGGGTTAGGAAGGCTATATATAAATGAAGTGTACTTTCATTTGCCCATGGGGAGAGTGAAAACCATTTAGGAAAAACCACCCTCAGTACAACCGACCGGGATTCGAACCCCGATCTCCCCGTAAATAGCAGGCCAGTATAACACGAGAGTGACACCTTAGACTCAAGGGTTGGCAACCTCTTTTTGGGCCCCGATCGACTTTTACATTTATCAAAGGTTCTGCGATCACCCTTCGTTTCTCCACTTTACTTTTAATTCTTTTTTTTTAAATATTTCATTCAATACTTACTACCCCGCCTTTATATAAAAAAAAAAATCAAATGAACGCTCCGTTTACCCTGAAGGGTAGCAGTCTTTCCTTGACTGATTACACTATAAACCTATTTTATAAGCTGTACCATAGTGGAATAATGCAAGGTAAGCTCGCCTTTTCATGACGATGTAATTTTCTTACGCCTTCGACTGAAAATTGGTACGAGATAGACCTCATGCCGACCCTTGTATTAGACCACCCAGCCACTGATGCCGTTTGACTTCATACAGCTGGAAGGTGTGTGAAGTAGTTGGCGCCATACTCCCAACCCGTCCTCATTTCTCCATGTGTATAAACAAGGTCTTGAAGTGGATACAAAGGTGACTCTTTCCTTATCTATTCAAAATAAACACCTGGTTAAACATCTTGGTGAAGAACATAATATTTTACTAACAGAGTGTCATCAATAACAGTGTAAATTAGTGGCGCTAGAAAATATCATTAAACACAATATATATATATATATATTATTGGTGAAGCTCATAAAAAGGTAAGATTAATATTATTACACTTTAATATAGGCTTATATTAGCACTGCATATTACTATCCATTCGGATTGTACACATTTGTACAAATTACGCTAGTGTTTTAGGGATGAGGAAGGTTTAATTTAGAGTAAGTGCACCGGCATGTGCGTGGAGGGAGAGAGATAAGCCATTTCACATTAAACCACAACTCAGTGTGTTAGGAGACGAGTGGGTGGGAGGGAGGGCATATAGGATAAAAAGTGGTTAGAAAAATACTTAAGCTAAGCCTTAATCTTTTTATTGTTGTGGTATTGATGATAAAATTTAAACAAATAGTGGTAGTTAGAGATTAACATTTTTCGGTAAAATTTTCATATCATTTAGTCATAGGGAAAGAATATGTATTTGTAAAAACATTAATTGTAATATTGAAGTATTAGCTAACAAACAGTTCACCCACTCGTCGAATTCTAACGCGTTACTCTTGCAAAAAACTTTTCTCCCTATGACTGGTGATCTGGGTTCAAATCCCAGTCTGGTGTATTAAGGATAATTTTTCCTAAATAATTTCCCACTATGCTTTTATCTACGCAAATTTGGTTACACCACCAATAAATGCAACCATCCTAATCCTTGTCAAATTAGTATGATTAATGCATAAGCGGATAATCCGAATGGGTAGTAAGACGCGGTGCGAGAAAAAAGATGAGCACATCTGGTCCACGACAGACCCAACATTGGTGGAACATTAAACCACCAAGCGTAATAGTAATTACATGAGGATGCGAAGAAAACCGAAATCGTGGTTTTTGCTTTCAATTGACAATGCTTCTGGTGCTAACGTTAGAAAAATAAGAGTTACCACACAAATTTAGTAGCATTTCCCAAAAATAACTTACTCTGTATCTTGTTCGTGCACCATAAATGATTTCTACAAACAACTTCTTTCCTCTGGCATTTGGTAATGTTTATGTACAGCCATACAGAGAAAAAATGATACAACTTTTATTATAATTTGAATTATTGCTCCCATTTATATTTTTATCAGACTGTAAATAAAAATTATTGGTGAATTAAAGAAAATACTTTATAGTATTTACACATGAACTGACAGTCTGGATACTTGAAAATAGATTTTTTTAAATATCATTTTCCTCGTGTTTTGTCGGGATGAATGTACATGTTTGCCTTCTCAACCACAGCTTCCTATCTTGAACAGACACTGACTCCTCATAGGTACGTGAGTATCGTGTTGGGCGTTTGGCCCCAATTTGACCTTTGACCCCGTCCAATTTGATTTTTTATGTGTGTCCCGGGGGGAGAATTTTATTTTTTATTTATTGGTAGGGAGAGCGTGCAGTCTCGGGCGTCGGGCACGAATCCCATGATGGTCGAATTTGGGAACGAACGCAAGAGCCTTCCTCCCTTACATCCTCATCTGTCTGTGCTATCAAACATTCGGAACTAAGATACAGCTCTACCTCGTTCAGCCACCGGACCTGATTTCACTTTCCCCCCCTCCCTCCTACTCTCCTCTTGAGCTCTGTGTGTCATAAGTCCCTGGGGGATAAAACGTGTCATAACCGACTAGATCTTTTGGAGGGTATCGTTGAACTCTAAAGAAGAGCCGTTCACCCTCAGTGTTTGTTTTAGTCATAAATGTTGAAAGCGAATAGCAATGAAGAGTCATTAAAACCCACGCCCTGACTTAATATTGTCCACTTTTGTGACAATTACTCAATGGAAAGTTTGCTGACACATTGGGTATGGGGGTCGCTTCCCTCCATGGTATAATCGGTTTTAGAACGACCTCTCAAGGCCCAGGGTCAGATATGGTTTCTAACGCTCATTCAGGCGCCGATTTTTTTTGCAAACAGTCTCTATTAAATAATATTTAGCACCGTGTCTTACTACCCGTTCGGGTTATACGCTTTAAGTACTAACTACTCTAATGGATTAGGAATTGGGAAGGTTGAATTAGAGGAAGTGAACCCGCATTTGCGTGGAGGGGGAGTGGAAAGCCATTTAGGAAAAACCACCCCCAGTTCACCCGATCGAGATTCGAACCTCGATCTCCCCGTCCTCAGCAATCGAGCTCAACACGACAAGCGCGTTAGCCAACTACACCACCGAGGCGGGTCCCCATTAAAACATTTTGTTGTATTTATACGGTCAGCATGTGCGGTTGTAGATATTCTTCCTACTAACATGGATCCGAACCTTGATATCTTTGTCTGGAGTGTCTTGCCCGGATTAAATTTAAATTAAATTAAAATGTTTTATAGCAAAGGTCTAAAGAGGTAGGGACGGAAGTAATTTGCGTTTGTTAATCATTTGAAAGGGAGATTCGGATGTACCATCATTTGTGTGGAAGGGAAACGGGAAAAACTCTACGAACATTAATGTATTAGTAAATAGCGTTTGATCAGATAAATTTATTAATTTTGTTGCCAAAGGGAGAGCTACCAGCCCTATTTGGGATTTGAACCCCAACCTCCCTCGGTCAGCGGGTGAGCTTGGCATATAGACGGCTCATAGACCTAGGATATCATTCTTCCCAGTGGCCATCCACGCTAATGTTTCCTGCCCGAGTATTTACGGTAGTGTGTGTGACCGGGTGAGAAGTGTACTAGTATTTGCGTAGGATCCAGGTTGGAAATAAAGCAATAAACACGGAAACCGCTGCCTGACTCCCAACATTTAGGTAAGGCTTCTGTTTAAAGTCACGTGACGAGGTGATTAAAGCAAATAAGGATGTGTACCAGAATTTGTGTGGGAGCAAGGATGGAAAAAACAACACGGCCACCGCTGACTGATTCCTACTACATAGGTAAGGCTTCTGTTTGAAGTCGGGGGACAAGGCGATTAAAGTAAATTAAGATGTGTACCAGCATTTGCGTGGGAGAAAGAATGGATAAAAAACAAACATGACCACAGTGGGTGGATAATGGTCCTTCATAGTATATTGTGCTCTTATCTACCATGGGAGGGGGAACATATCCACACTTGGTGGAAACTGGAAAACAAATCACGTATAGCAGTAGATCTGTACAATTTTACAAGATACGGCCATTCACCAACGAGGAGACAAAATTATTGACCAATTAGAGGTTTATACCTTTACATGCTTGACGGCATATTGTGCCCCGTAACCACCAGGGGGAGGGGGAACACATCCACACTCGGCGGATGCGTGAGCACGACTGATGCGTAGCGGTAAATCCGTGCTATTTTATATGAATTGGCCAATAACCGATGAGGAAACAAAATTATTGACCAATAAGAAGCTTACACCTTTAAATACGGCTTACCCCATTGAAGTGACTATAAATAGATCTTGAAATAATTACATTTGGCCATTATAATTCATAATTGGGTTGGATAAACACAAAAAGGAGTTTCGAAGTGCTGTAAAATTTGAAAATGCAGGTATGTTTTAAATAGTTTTGTATATTTTAAAAGTAACTATTTTGCTTATTACGTCTTTGATGTACAGTTGTATTTCCTCCTTTAATAGAATGTCGAGAAGACTCACTCTTACCGCATCTGGTATAGTTTAACTGGCAGTCCCCGATATTCCTGACCCGTTAGAGCTATTTTCCGACGACGGAATTTGCCTCACGGATATCAACTGCTCCATGGGTAGTTAGTGTTCTGCTATAGATTTTAGAGTGATTGGCAAGTGTTTTTTTCGTAGAGAGGAATCAATATGTATTTATTAAGGGCAAATTACTGGTATCCAAACAGGCTGGACGATGGCCTAGGGGTGAACCCAGAGCTACAAACATCTCCACTCTTTGTAACTAACGATTGGGGGCGGATACAAGAGTTAGTGCCCACGGTAGATTTTCCGGCTTGTGTGTGGGCGCCACCCCCGTAAAGCAGTGAGGTGGAGATGGGATCTATACCGGACTACTTCATTAAAGCAGTCGATGCTCTGCCCCCGGCGGCAAGTTTTGGCCCGCCGGGCCCTGTCTCTGACCATAGAAAGGCGGTCAGGGACATGCCTGATATTTGGGTTGAACTGGACGTGATTGATCGACTAATATGTAAATTTGCCACACCTTAACTATTAAACCTATCTTTTGAAGAGCATATTCTAAATGTGTGTGGAAGGTACCATTTACAAGTAACAATAGTATAGCCATTAGCTTAGTAATATACAACTTACTATGCAATATTTCTTTGCTTCCTATCCTCCCTACCACCGTTGTATCGCTGTCGTACCAAAAAATATACCAAAATCATAATTAACAGGAGAAATTATATAATTGCTTTAGCCAGTTATTAAAAAGAGAAAACCATATATTTGCGCATGATAACTTGTTTGTTGAACCAAGGGTACCTGGTTCGATTCCTGGCATGGATGAAAATATATCATAGGTGAAATGTTGGTTTAAGCTTTCATAGCGATAAATTAACTGCCGTAGACTGTATTTTGTACCTGCCCTAATCTTAAGTTAAATTATAACGCAAATATAGATATGGCATGAATAAAAATGTGACCCGGGCCCTAGGCTGGCTGGCGCATTACATTTGTTTCAATGTGTTTTACTAGCCAGATATTACTGGCATTTAAATGTAGACATAATAAATAATTAGGGAAATTATATCATAACTATTTACATTGTTGCTCTAGCCATTTGAAAAACCCAATATATTTTGCATGTTAATCTGTTTGATTTATAGCGTGCAAGAACAATAATTTTTAACGCACTTTATGTTTCAAGCTTTTTATATTAAACACACTTTGCGAATGTTGGTATCATTTATATAAAAAGAGTTAAATCAATGATGTTTAGGAATAGTTGTATTAACATATTATATTATTACCAAAAGTACTTTGAAATTTAAAAGTAAGATATTTATCGTAGCATTTAAAAAGAGACAAAAAGCACGCGTAAGATTGCAGACAATAAAATAAATAATTTAAACTTAATATGATTGGAACAATTATATTTAAAGTGTTTACTTCAAAGTTTGTTTGACTTGTGTTTGAATTAAAACTTTTGCGTTTTAATTCAAATGGATACTTGAGATGACCGGTCCATCATCCCGCCTCTAGACAGGTGAAATGTGCGGTCCCGACCACCACGCTGCCACCAGCCGTGACCACCTTTCACTCAGAACTACTGTAGAGTATGACGTCACTCTACTGTCACACTCGCTGTTGAACTCTGAGCCTGCCAGGTGTGGCGCTAAAGGGCAGGTCACGCGGTCTTGTGAGTGGCAGCTCAGTTCAAAAGACACTTACTTTTTGTGAACACTCGGTTCGGTAATTCAGTTCAGGTCAGTTGAATATGAGCGTGCTTCTTTGCACCTCTAGCCAAACACTTCTATCAGAGATAGTTCTTTGTGGATCATTTTTGTGTCTGTAACGTCAAGCTGTAAGCTTGTTATGTTCAACAAAGAATTCAGTTAGCAATTAATAAACCTTCAATAACCTGGTATCAAACATTCTTATTTATTTACCAGTGATTATAACAGAAATCAGTACGCTTCCAGTAACACCAAGTGGTTAATATGTGTAATCAACAAAAGAACAGACAAGAAGGAGGTAACAACAAGCTTTCAACAGAACAACTAGGATATAGGAAAGGTTTCACTACAGCCGGGAATTAGTGGCCCGGTAAATCAGGTTGGGGGAGGGTTGTCTCAAGGTATCTTTCTTCGAATCGTCGAGGAGAGAAAAAAACAATTGAGGCGTTTATTTTATACTGGTGGATAATTTACCATATATATATTGGTGCTCCAGCAAGTGATCGTGACGTATTAAGATCGCTGGAAGAGCAAACTGTTTACTCAATCGGCTGCAAAGACCATGTTTTCAGCGCCGATGATCATATCGGCTAACTTTTGAACAGCCCGAACTTGACATTGAATCCCGCATACATCTTACTTAGGTGGGCAGATCAGTTAGACGCTCAAGCAATGCGAGATAACGTAAGTCACGTGTTGAAGAGTAATAGTTTGTTCTTAAGTACGGAGCCACTGTACGTTAAACTCAGCAATTTTAAAGATTCTCGTGGGAGTGCACGTCATTAGATAAAATCTCATCGGTTGCCACATACAGTATAAGAAATGGAGAAATCATTATGATTCAAAATGGTGACGATACACTTTTCTTTGCCCATGCATTGGCAGTCGCCAAGGATGTGCCTGAGGTTAAAGTATAACCAGGATACATGGACATGAATACCTATAAGCACATAAAGGAAGACCGCAAGATTCACAAATACAAATCAGAAGACTTATGCCATGATGCCCATGTGAATCTTTTGAAAGGTGGTGGACTCACTGAACCGAAACAATTTCAAACCTACCTCTTCTAATACAAAATGACAGTGTTCATTGAACGTTGGGGGAGGCAAGTCTTATATGATGGGCGTCCCCTCCCAAAAATCCCTTTTAGCGATACCTGGATTTGTATATTCACGACGATAAGCAGAACAATTTTTATTACATAACATCCTTGACAGTCGCATTTAAGTGCTCGTACTTTTGCCGTGAGTGTCATGTGACGTTAAACACAAAGAACGTAGACAAATGTGAATACAAATGCAAAATGTGATACGCTCAATTGGTTTACAGTAGAAGTCAATCTGTGGTTTGTAAAGACTGTGGCCATTGGTTCATAAACCATAGCTGTTTTGATAACCACAAACGTCCTTGTTTTGCAGAGGTCACATGTATATCTGTGATGTCAAAAATGTTTGTGAGGTCTGTAGGCAATTTTTCTGTTTAAAAAGAGTATATACACAGGTGCTAGGTGACTTTTTTTTAAAAGTATGCGAGGCATACCGTCCTTTTGGTCATTTATACTACATGAAGTAGGCCCAGTTCAAGCCATCACCTGAAAAAGAGCACTTTCTGGTTAATGTTCTATGATTTTGATTCAGACAAGAAACGCTTCTTCAAGGTGCAGCCAACACGTGTTTGCACGAACCTAACCTCGGTGTAACGCAAACTTGTTGCAAGGCCTGCCTTCATATAGATGGAAATGACCACAGTTGCACCGAATGTGGGGTTGATAGGACTCGCATATTTGAGGGTCATGCAACAATGGACCAATTTTTCGGATTTATCAAGCAGATTAAAACAACAAAATTTAAGGATATCACCATCATAGCTTATAAATCGAAGGGCTTTGATGGAAATTTAATTTTAAAATATATGATCAAGGTAAAAAAATTGACTCCAGAGCTCATGATGAACGGTAAGAAAATCATGTCAATATGTTACGGCCCGCACCACTTTATTTATTCTCTGAACTTTCTCCCGATGGCGTTGTCCAAGATGCCCAAAACATTCGGCTTGGACGAATTCTTGGCCAAGAAACAAATCCACAATGTTTTCAATAAAAAAGAAAACGAAGGGTATAGGGGTCCCTTGCCGCCAAAGGAATACTACGGCGTCAATGAGATGCCAGTTGAAAGAAAGGAGCACTTTAACAAGTGGTATGACGTGTTGATCAAAGAAAATTATGTCTTTGGTTTAAACTATGAGTTGGAACTGTATTGCGTGAAAGATGTAGAGATCCTATGGAAGGACTGCCTAAACTTAGAGACATGCTCATGGAAAAAGCAAGGATGGATCCTTTCAGAGAGGCGTGTACAATCGCAGGAATGGCCATGTTGGTTTACCACTGACGTCACCTTAAGGAGAATACCATCGGTATCATCACTAATGGTGGCAACCGGTGTCAGCCCAGCAGTTGCAAGTCACTTTACAATGGCTCTGTTTAGAGGCCCATCAACATCATGTTTCTATCCTTCATGCGTGCAATGGTCGTGAGGAATATGCATTAGGGTGAAGTGTAGATGGTGTTGTTAAATTTGGAGATACTCCCAACATCTTCCAGTTCTGGGGCTTTTATTGGCACGGGTGCGCTTTCTGTTATCCTTACAGGACCCCTATCAAAAACAGCTGCCATGAGACCATCTAGACGCGCTATGAAGCGACCATGGCTTGCGTGGAAAAATATAAGAACGCTGGGTACACGGCCGTAGATATGTGGGAATGTATGTTTAATGTGATGAAACACACAGACAAGGACTTGAAACAATTTATACTACAGCACGATGTGTACAGCAAAGAGAAACTCAGTCCCTGGGACGCATTCCTTAGCGGGTGTACAAATTGTGTCAAGCTCTTCCACGAAGCAGGCATTTCTTTGAAGAGAAGATCACATACTTGAATGTGTGTTCATTGTATCCTTACATCTGCAAATACAAAAAATACCCCAACGGTCATCCCAAAATTCACTTGTAACTAAATTATCCGCCTATAGATCAAGTAAAAGGCATAACCAAAGTTAACGTGATGCCTCGGCTGGATATATTCATTGTCGTAATGCCTACATGGATACTTGACAAGTTAATGTTCATCTTGTGCAGGAAATGCGGGGAAGAGAAAAGCCAAGGTACATGTCAGCACAACGACAAAAATAACTTTGGTTGACAGGCGTCTGGGTGATTGTCGAGATCCAGAAACCTGTTGAGAAAGGCTATACCATTGAAGAAGTACACAAAGTGAGGGAGTACACTGTATCTGTTTACGATCGTCAGACACGTTCTGGCGGATTGTTTCACGGGCACATTGATACTTTTTGAAAATTAAACAAAAAAGTCAGTGTATGGTGAGAGTGGTGTACCTCACAA
This sequence comes from Timema douglasi, assembly GCA_901482245.1. Taxonomy (NCBI): domain Eukaryota; kingdom Metazoa; phylum Arthropoda; class Insecta; order Phasmatodea; family Timematidae; genus Timema; species Timema douglasi. The sequence continues at coordinate 161,516 of CABEEJ010000547.1, forward strand.
GATTAAAAGTTATTTTATATTCAAAATTATGAGGAAAGGGAAGAGGTAAAAATTGATTTCGATTATGTTTGTAAAAACCCTGGTTTACGTACATTAGTTAAACTTTTTTAAATTTACTATGAGTAAAGTTTGAACAAAGACCCGATTTACCACACGCAGCCGTTGTCAGTGACTGCCAGGGCATCCATAAGTACCTGACGTATCCGTGCATCACCGCTGAAAGCGTCATTGATATTAATTATTAGGTTTTGTTCCTCAATTACAAGGATTCGCGTGACGCGTTTCGTTATAACACTAACACGAGTGTCACTGTGGCATACTACACGCCTGGTATGACTAGGTTGCACTTATACAGCATCCTTGAGAATTTGAGGGTCCGCGTTTTGTATCATGATACAGATAGCGTTCTATTTATGGAACGCCCCGGCGATTGGAGTCCACGGACTCGAGACATTTGGGTGTCTTCTCTAGGTTTTATTTACCTACCAGTAGAAACCTTAACTTACCTGATTATTACTAGATTATTTTTAGTCAAATATAATTAGCTGTTTGTATATATTTAATTTTGTACATTTTTAAAATCTAGTCAAATATAATTATTTGCTTTTTTCTTGTACATATTTTAAATTTAAACCATTTAACCCCCTATATATATATATATATATATATATAATTATTCTTTAATTTTATATATAAATAATTATTCTTTAATTTTATATATATGTATATATCTATATATATATAATTATTCTTTAATTTTGATTTTGATATTTTATAGAGCCCAACACCACTATTCCCACCACAACCTTAAGAAATTGATTATTTTTTACGTTACACGAAAAACAATATATACTATTCAAGGTGTAAGATATATTTGTAAATACATATCCTATAACTATCATTTTTTGAAATAAATATTCCAATTATTCTTTTCATGACGGGATCTACTATATTTGTATAACAAATATTATAAAACTTTTATTTGTGTAAATTATGTTTGTAAGTAAATATTATAAAACTGTTATGTTTTTTTTAACGTCCACACACTCCTTCCAAATACAAGTTCATTTAGTTATAAGTTCAGTTTCAAACATTATGGACAAGTTGAAATATCCATTTCCGGCCATCATCAGTGGTCCTTCCTTCTGAGAAAGGTTACATAATGTAGCCGACTTTATATGTCACTTAGACACAATGTGGGACGTTAAATTTGATAAAATCATCTGGTATTATGATTTATGGCAACCACGAGTAAAACTGGTCAGGTCCCCGCATCGTATTTTTTTAATAGCTTGCTGGAAATGGATGGTGAATCTAATGACTCTCCACAGCTGATTATCCTGAACGAACTGATGCGTAGGCCTACAGCCAACGAAGTGGTCGTTGATCTTTTCACCAAAGGATGCTATCATAAAAATATTAGCGTCATGTACATTACACAAAATATATTTCACCAAGGCAAGAGCCGAAGAGACATTTCCTTAAACGCACATTATATCGCGCTTTTTAAAAATCCCATGGACAAAGCTCAGATACAACACCTTACACTTCAGCTATGTCCTGAAAACCCGCGTGTTTTACAAGAGGCTTACACTGATGCTACTAGTACTCCCTACGGGTATATATTGTTAGATTTCAAGCAAAGTACACCCGAGTGGCTCAGATATAGAACCCATACAAATGTTGACCTGCCACGCAAAAGCTATAAAAACACCGATATTTACCAATTACAAATCATTTCATAACAATGATTCCTGGACTCGAACTGGTCGCTTATCTAACACCTAGCTTGGCGCATCTTTGTGAAGTATGGGACCTCATCGATGTCACCGTCGACCAACGAGGTATGTGGTAAACACTTGTGGAACGATATTGCAACAATTTGATTAACACATGCGTCGTTGATGAATGCTATACGCTAACAGAAACAGGAGATGTCATCGACCTCGAACAGATTACGGTTGAAACAAACATCAGAAACCTGGATCTTATCAGTGCTACCTACGATATATGTCAAGTCATCGGTTTGGACTATTACATGTTGTATTGTGAACTAAAACGATTTTACTAACATATCTAATAGACAATGTAGAAAAACGTATAAATTATAAATGCGTCATTACTGTAAAAATGCATAATAAATGTTATGTGTGTCTGGGAAACCTTTAATGTGTAATAAATATAAATGTTTGTAATATCGTGCTTTATTCACGCAAAACCTGTTTATCCCTTGCCTTATCCCAACACATAGGGTCACCAGATTCGAGTCTCAACTTGTCGACCTGCCAAACTGGCACCTGTCATGAAAAGGATCAATTACTTCTTCTCTTGTACTACTCATGGTTTCAAGTTCATGATCTATTCCTTTCCCAACTTGTCTTGTTGAGCTGCCAAACTGGCGCCAATGTTGCGATGACGTCACCAAGAAAAACCAATACCAAATAGATGGGGAGAGTTGCAACATCATTGAAGGTCATGATCTATTTCTGTCTCAGCTTGTCTTGTTGAACTGACGAACTAGCGCAAGGTATTATTCATCGGGAAAAACCCATTACGACATCATACAAGGTTGTGATCTATTCCTATCTCAACTTGACTTGTCAAGCCGCCAAACTGGCGCCAGGTACGGGTCGTTAAGAAAATACACTGTCGGGGAGAGAATTGCGACACCAAAATAGTTTCAGTCTTGCAACAAGGAGGCCGGGCCAATAACTCACATTCTCTGTTAGACAACCGTCGAGAGAGGATGCTCCTGCACGCTCCCGGCCACACGGGCAGAATTGGCGACATTTTTAAGACGTTGCGAGGGGAGTGTCCGACGCCAGGGACTTCACTCTACGCTACCAATAAATAAAACGCTGCCAAAAATAAACTCCCACTCCAGTCCCAATCCTACCCAAACATTTTATCCGATGGGGCAAACATAAAACACCAATGGGCATACATAAAAATTCATGGGCACACATACAGATCAAATGGACCATTACTTCACCCAAACGGAAATAATCCAATCAAGGTTATGAAGACGTCACACAACATGTCGTCATCATGATGACGTGACCAGGGAAACCTAGATCAGGATCAAGGGCCAAAGGTAAAATTGTGGCCAAACTCCCTACATGCTACTTACATGTATCCTTACCAAACTTCCTTTACCCCTTGTTCACCCAACTTTAACTTCAGTTGCACTTCTGGTTAGCAAGTATATAACTAAGTTTATTCCTTAATCAAAGGTTGTGTGTTTAAACGACATTCCAAACACATTTTACAAGTTTCTACTAGTGTGTTTACATAATGTATTTGAATCTAAATATATTACTTGATATATTCGTTTGAATTAACATTTTATGTGACTAGATTATATACGCATTTAATGTGAATATATATACATATAATATTATATGGTAGATGGAACACTATTTGTTCTGGACTGGCCTGCTAATAACAGGGTGATCGGGGTTCAAATCCCAGTCGGGTCTAATTAATGTGTTGTTTTCTAAATTGTTTATCACTCTCCTACCAAGCAAAGGTGGGTAGATTACCTCTAAAATTCTTCCTTCCTCATCCCTATCAAATTAGAATAATTTATCATATATGCTTATAACATGAACAGTCAGTAAGACGCGGTGAATAAAATGGTGAGTATCTATCAAATATATAATCAAGTTTATAATTTCAGGGTCACAATGCGCCTGTGGATATGTTTTATGACGGTATCTTCAATAATCGCGGTAGCCAAAGCTCAGGGTAAGTACCGTTTGCCCTCGAGGGCCTTTTTGTTTTTTTATTGCAGAAAACTAGCAATTTCTCTTTCGGTAATACTCTGTTGAAAAATATTGGTTCACGAAGAAGGATAAAGCCTGAAAACTGGTCCTGAGAGCCTTTTCATGACATTTAAAATCATTGCGAGATGGTTGAATACACCATGAACGATTATTTCAGTAAGATCACATCATAATGTATCCTTCATCTACACTTTTAAGGTAGAAAGCTTGCCTTGCTTGGTTACACTATGGTCTAGTTCATAAGATATACCCATAGTGTCACTCTCCAAGGTAAGACTACCACCTTTCAGGTTAAACTGAGTTCAAATTTCCGCCATCAGGTAGAGTGGTGTGCTACTTCGCCAGCTGGTCTCTCACCCGGACTGGAGACGACCAGTACAGGATTGAGGATATTGACCCATCCCTCTGCACTCACGTCATCTACGCCTTCGCTGATCTTTCAAGTGATGGTACCATTCGAGTTGGAGATCCTTCAACGGACTCTTCCTCAGGATTAGGTATCTGTCGATATAATTTTTTTAATGTATTGTATTTTAATATTTAGGTGAAATCATTCTTTACTAGTGTATTTTGTTTCGCACTAATGATCCTCAATAACAAATGTATTCCCTATATTGGGCAAAAGTCCCTACTTTCAACCAATAAAATAATTAGAACACTTAATATACTTCTACGTTGGTGTCAAAGGGATAATGGGATTCTTTCTGGAGAGACGTATTATGCGAGTGTTGCCATAGAAACGAAATAAAATGTTACACGCCACGAATTATCTAAGGTTGTGAGATTACCCTCAATGTAAGCTATCTGTTGTCATACATTTATAAGAAAAATCTATTATATATATAATATATTTATACAAGCAGGATCAGTATAAAAAAATTAGACAGTATGAGAAATGATAGAGGAATAGTAAAGAAAGAGCCAGTCCCGGACAGTATAGAGAAGGCACGACTAAGGTGGTGGGGCCATGTGAGAAGAACGGAGAGGGAAAGGATGCCCAGGAGGATGTTGGATAGGAGACCGAGAGGAAGACCAAGGGACAGATGGCTGAAGGGAGTAAGGAGGAGTGTGTAGGAGAGAGGAGAGGACTGGGCCAAGGGGGAGGAAGAGGGGTGGTTGGAAGAAAGGAGGCGGTGGAGAGGCTTATGTTCCAAACAGATCCAACCAGTGGCTGAAAACTGTTCATGATGATGAATGTATATATATATAACATGCTAGATATTTTAAAATGGTTTATTTGTAAATTCCCCTTAGTTTGATAATTTACGAGAAATGTAATGCACTGATATAAAAAGTAGCAGCTCCGGTCTAAAAACAACTGAGATAATACTGAGTTCTAACCGCTTTAGGATTGAGGTTAGCGTAGAAGGAGTGGGGAGTGGAAGCTTGTCACATGCTCGACCAATCCGTGAAGGGTAGTTATCATAGCAACCTATGAACGTTGCCAGATTTATTGACAGTCACTGAGTATGCTTGCTTAGTAGTGACGCGAAAACTCCCGCTATGTGGCCACTATGCTCTCCAGCCTACCCACCACGCGGATCTTAAAGCAGTTTAAATCTCAGTTACGGCTGAAGGGTTTGTTGTGCTGACCCCATGATACCCTCTATCTACAAAGTTGGCATTAACTTCGTCAACAGATGATGGCCGCTCTGTCTGTTCAGTTCAGTTGAGGGTTGATGTCATATGATTAACAATCATTCAAATTTTAAACAGTGATAAACGACACGGATAACAGAAAGTGAGAGAATGAGAGTAGAAGAACGGAAGTAAATAAGGAAAGAAGAATGGGGAAAGGAAAAAGAGGAAGATAGAGATATGTTACTAAATTGGGCTGGCCACAGTAAGTTGATGAGGATAACAAAACAGTCCTAGTATAAATTTAAAACGACCAATACAAATAGCTATCACCTAGAATCAACTAGCAAAATTAATCTGCACTTCGATCTATTTTAATAATCATTAAAATTATATTATGATAATTAGTGCTTTAAGCTAATTTGACTCCAGTTCTGTGAGCTATGATTGCCAACGGAAATAAGTAACCGCCATGGGTGTTGAATTTCCAGATGGCTACAACCGCTTGAACCGGCTGAAGCAACAAAACCCGAACCTCAAGACGCTCATTGCCGTCGGTGGTGGTAGCGCCGGGTCAGCCATCTTCTCACAGGTGTTCAACAGCGCGGCGTTGAGGGCAGCGTTCGTGGACAGCGCCGCCAACTTCGTGCAGCAGAATGGTTTCAACGGACTAGACGTAGATTGGGAGTTCCCCGGTGACGGGACAGGTTCCCAAACGTCGGACAAGGTGGGTGTCCATTTATAGACTTTTATATCGGCACCGATGAGAATTCGGGTGTTCAAAATGGTAAGAGAGGTTGATGCTTGCAGAGAAAAACATTCCAGTCTTTAAAGCGTTAACCGTTGAATGTATGGGTGCTATTAATACAGGGTTCACGATGCCATAAAACAAGTGGTCCAAGTCTAGATAAAAAGTCCTGAGATGGAGTTTTTTTAGTTAGTAGCGCGTCTTACTACCCATTCGGGATATACGTTTATATACTAATTACGCTAATAGTTTTATCGATGATTAATGTTATATTTATAGGAATTGTAACCACATTTGCGTGTAGAAAGAGGGTGGAAAACCATTTTGAAAAAACCACCCTCATTACACTCAACCAGGAGTCTAACCCCGATGTCCTCGTCATCGGCAGTCTATTCTACTGCGAGAGTAGCACCTTAGACCATGCAACCATCAAAGTGGTTTCTTTGCCTGTAGATCTGCACAAAAATCAAAAAACCTCTGAAGTTTTTCTGAACTAAACTAGGAACTCTTTGATTTAGGCAAGCAAGATAGTTGATTTTGGCTCCCCCCCCCCCTCTTAGGTATTATCACTAGTTTGATTAGTTGTTATACAAGTATAATTGTATTGTAAATTATCTTCTTCTTGTAGGTAGCTTTTGCTGACACCCTGGTGGCTCTTCGCACCAGGTTCAACCCTCTAGGGTTAATTTTAACAGTAGCTTGCCCATCACCCTCGTACTACATTAGAGTGTCATACGATATCACCAGAATTGCCCAGTGAGTATGCCTATATAGCTGCATCAATATTAGGTAATAGAATTGATTGGGGCTTAAGTATATGTTTTTAAATCTCACGGAGGCATTTGGCGTTCTATATGGATAGATTATTAAATGATAGCATGAGGACCTAAAAAACGCTATTGCCCTGTTTGTAGCTTGTGTTTTATTTGGAGAAAACCAAACACTTGGTAACTACTTCTACGTCCTTTTAACACTGGGACACAAGTTTCGGACACTTGATTGCCAATAGACTGGGTAGAATTATATTATTATTTAAAATTGATTCGAACGATGAGGAAATATTGTTTCTATTGCTTCTAAAGAAAAGCTGAAGGAGGAAAATAAGGGAGGAAACGCTTCCAAGTACATCCTCTGCTATTACATTCACGGTAGGAATTACTCTCTGAAAGGTCTTTTTTCCTACCAATATCCTACTATATAATAGATTTCTGGTAGAGAAAAAGGCCTTTCAGAAATCAATTCCTACCGTGAACAGACTTTACGTTATCGGCTGGAGAAAGGCTGGTCCCAAATGAAAAGATGACTTTCCACTTCACTTATAGAATTTTCTGTATTAATTAATCTAATCTCATGACTATAAATATAAAAACAGCAGGGTGATAAACTTTAAATTAACAACTGTTTGCTTGCTTGTAGCCGGCAGAATCACAAACAGTCTGAAACTTGTGTCCCAGTGTGAAAAGGACCTTAAAGCTTGTTGAATATAACTAAGTATAACTAAGAAGAGAACATCACTCCCAACTACTTCAATATAATAATATTGATAACTCCTTTGTGATGCGAATGATGGAAGATATTGTATTTCCGTAGCTTTATTACATGAAGATATTAATGTCTCATCAATTTTGTGTGTGTGTTCCTAAAGAAGCGTAGATTTCATCAATCTGATGACTTACGATTTCCACAACGGATATCAGTCAACCACTGGGCTGAACGCACCTCTGTACGTGAGACAGGCAGATCCTGATAAGGAACTCAACGTGGTACGTTTGTATAAACATCTAACATGAACGTGATTCATCCAGTGAGAAGAACTTAGACTTTGGGAAATATTGTTAAGCCACAATGCTTCAAGACATGCCTAAGCCACCAATGAAATACCTTCTTAATTCGAACCCCAGTGGGATATAAATGTATTATCCTCGTGTACGGGGGATTGGAAATTCACTAAACTAAAAGTGTGGTCCTAGATGCTAATGGGCTTTAGCTCTAAATAAGAGTTTAAGAAATAACGACATCACCAATGAACGTCTAAAAATGGAACCCGAGAATGGGAACTTGATAGCTTGATGCCGTCAATAATTGCAAATTCTTTGAAACGCTACTAGAGGTACTCTAAAAAGGGTTGCTTTGCCAAAATATAGAAATGTATGCCCTTTGCAGGTGATATTTTTAATTAATAGTAATCATGATATTAAGAGGGGCTGCCTAGGTAGCTGAAATATTTCTAATCAGATGTTGCGCTTATGTTAAATATTGACAAAAAATTTAAAAGTACAAGAGTTTGTTGTTGTCCGTAATGAACTCAAATCCATTTTATATGTCTCTATATACATGTATAAATATGTATATATACACTTGTAAACATAGTTTACAAGTTGACTTTTTTCCTCTATGTATTATTATTATTATTAGCACCGCGTCTTACTACCCGTTCGGGTTATACGCACTTACGCTAATGTGTAATGGTGGGGTGATTGTGAGATGAAATGGAGGACCTACAGTTTAACGTGGAATCCGAACCACGGTGGAGGCCTGGAATTCCACACATTCACAAGATGTCTTGTCAGAGGTGAAGGAAGGGTTTGGTAATCAGATAAATCTGTGCCGGGACCAAGGATTGAACCCCGGACCCCCAGCACAGATGTCCGACACCTTACCCCTAGACCGCCAGGTCACCCTTTTCCTCTATGAAAAGTACAACAATCCACATCTTTCTGTTGAACATTAAGAGCTAAATGCCCGGGAAATGAAAGGTAACTGGTGTAGGAGCGTAGAATGGATCTTTGGGAATAGAATTATGTCATTTAATACAAAATATTATATTGTTATTTGTATTTTCCTCTATCCTGTTTGTTCTTCTACTGCCGGCCAGCTCCACCCAGGTACGTTATAAATCCACTTGGTATACGGCGTTTAAGAATTTCTGATCCGACTATTCTAGCATCTTAGGGCAGTGTCCACAAAAGCCTTTGGCCATATCTAAGGGATAATTTGAAGGGTGGATTTTGATGATAGTACGCTGGTGTTGAGAATTGGTTGAACAACGGCGCCCCCGCGGAGAAGATCGTCCTCGGGATGGGCTTCTACGGAACCGCCTTCATCTTAGCAGATTCTAGCAACAATGGGGTGGGGGCCCCGGCGATTGGAGCTGGAGGCTCTGGAGGAACCTTGATGTACAACCAGGTACGTTACACTGCATGGCACTGTATTTCAACTTCGGCCCGACGTGAATGAATTAATAAAACCAATTATTTTCTGGTAGGCCAACATAGGAAAGGTATCCCAATAAGGATGGATTCACTAAATGACGCAAATATGCTCAGACGGAGCCAGTAGGGAAATGGCGCAATTTTGCGACCAAGATGCTACCCAAGAGGTGCTTTTTTATATTCAACCATTTATTTATTCATTAAACAAGGAGAAAACTGGTGGCAAGAACTATGATGACGTCACCATTACGTTATTATTTGAGCTTTTTTGTTTACCAATACGTGTGAAGAATTTACTTCCAAAGTCAATGTTATTTTATTTAAAATTTCTAACGAAAATGGCAGAAAATATCAAATTTACGAAAAAATCTTATAAGCTAGCAATTAAATAATTAATGTTGTCATATGGGTGCTACACTATTATTCATTATAAAATACTTATCTCTAGGTCTATTATCAATTTATAGCTTTCGTAGCATTTATAAAACATGTATATAAACTATAAAACATGTTTTAAAATCATACTTACACACCATATTATTTTAGTCTTTGGATTTAGAGTCATATAAAACCTCGTTGGCTACAAATAAATATTCTATAGTTTGTTTTAATTGATGGTGTTTTGTTTAGTTACATTCTATTTCGTTTTATAGTAACGAAAGGAATGTCATGGCGTTATATTAATGTAAAATGCGGCAATACAATTAGCTTTGTTACTACTAAAGCTTAATCCAGATTGACAAATAAAAATTGTGCGCTGCATGGCTTATTTTATTTTAATTTCTTTACCATTTGTTGGAGCATGGTTTACTAAATTTATTCTGGTTTACCAAGTTTATTCTGAGGAATCACTATAATATGCTGCTACCTTAATTTATCGAAGTGATTTACTCTCAAACTGCTCCTGTTCTTTTAAATGAATACAAATTTAGACGCATCTTTCAAAGTTACGCTGGTGCATCTATTTGCCTGCTCTCTTTAGTGAATCCACTCATATACACACATCCATTAATTAAATATATACCAACGTAGACTTAAATACCTCATTTTAATAGCGTTACACATTTTCTTTCCGTAGATTTGTCAGTCTCAAATGGTGAACGATGGTTGGAACATCAATTGGGACAACGAGGCTGACGTACCGTTTGCCAACCGAGGGACACTTTGGGTCGGGTACGACGATCCTGACTCTATTGCAGAGAAGGTTAGTCCTCCCTCATGGACCATGTTTCACGTACGATGTTTTTAAACTTTCTCCTTTCTCATATAATTATTACTTTACCTCAACCCCTCGGAGAGAGAAGTATTGTGATCGTCAAAATAGCCAAGCTCGAGATTTTAGTAAAATTAATGCTGAAGTTTCATCACTCCCTGAACCCCAAACAGTTGTTTTTTGCGATGTAGTCTGTTGGTATCTCAGCCTAGAGCCGAACCCATTTTACAAACTGGGCTAAAGCTTTGTATCAATGGGTTTCATAAGGTTTCCCCAAGGAGTTTTTTTTAAATATACATCCAACCCTAGAATTACTACAAAAGATCCATATTATGTAAACAAGCTGTGTGTGGTAAGTTTGTGTTAAATTTAATGGGGAAACATTTTTTCCAGTAAACAGATATCACTAATTCCATAGCTTGGTCGGTAGCGCGTCCACCTACTGAGCTAGGTTTTCTGAGTTCAATATGCCGGCATGGTCAAAAATTTATCATTGGTGAAATGTGGGTTTGCACTCTCACATTGATAAATTAATGGCCAGGGACTGGATTTTGTGTCTGTTCTAAACTTAAGTTAGATTATAAGGCATATGAAGCTACGATAGGCCTAGCAAGCCGGTAGTGGAAAAATATATGACTTGAATAAAAGACTGAACCAGGCTACAGGCTGGAAAGAGTAATGGATGTTAAGTAAAGGTATCACTAATAATTCCAAATAATCTGCATTCTACTTTTTTTAAATATACTAAATTGATTTGTTAATCTTATTCAATATTTTCTACTGTATTCTTATGAACGCCAACCAACCAACTCTCAACTTCAAGTAAGACTATGTTCGTCCTGTTTATAGGCCCAATATGCTCTAGAAAAGGGCCTGGGAGGAGCCATGGTGTGGAGCATCGATATGGACGACTTTAGAGGAGTCTGCGGCGATAAGAACGTACTTCTGCGGAAGATAAAGGACATCATTGGTTGAGCCTGACATCGGAAGAGCGTTTTATTGGCTCCAACTAGGGAAATGTAACAGATTTATTTTGAATTAATCTTGATAGTATGCACCGTCACAAACAAATGTGCAGAAAAAAATGGAACCTCTCGCTGTAAAATATGGAAATAAAAATGTTTATATGGTTGAATGTCTGCTAAATATAAATCCTTATATATACAATTTTAGAAACGAGAGTGTTTTTTTCCTAAATGGTTTTCCTCTTTCAATTCACGCAAAGTCTAGGACTTTTCTTTAAATGCTTCCTTCTTTAACCCTACCCCATAAGTGTAATTAAATGCGAAAAAAGATACCTTAGCTCAGTTGGTAGCGGGTCTATCTACTGAGCTAAGGGTCCTGGGTTCGATTCTTGGTCATGGCAAAAAAAAATATGTTTAATTGGTTAAATGTAGGTTTGCCCTTTCACAGTGATGAATTGACAGCTGGATGTTGTGTCTTTTCTAGGTTTAAGTTAATTCATAAATCGTGTGCTGATATAATAAGTCGGTTCAAAAAGTGCACGTTAAATACTTCAAATAAATTAGAATAAAAAATGCGGAAAACCCAAAAGAGGAGGAAAATGCGGTGCAAAAGAAAAAGTGCTGGGGAATGTATAGTTGAGTGTAGATATATGTTTCTTAACAGTTTAGAGCAGACATGTCACACTTACACATGTGACCCGTTCCATGATTCTGTGCGGCCCACTGACCTTTAGATGCAATGCGGCCAGAGTGATCTTATTATGGACATAGTAGAAATACAACATTGAGATTATGACACATGGTAATTGGTTATTACTTAGTGACATGTGGAAAGTGAGGCTGGTGTACCAGATTTGTGTTATTTACTCACAGTAGATAGATTCCCAAACATGTTTTATTAAATTTGCACACCAAGTACGTGCAATGTACGGTGGCACATAAGTGTGTAAACAATTGTTTTCGCTTGTAGCCTCGTTTACAGATATGCATTTGTCGTTAATTTTAAACATGAACCCTTTTTGGTGGCCACATAGTCTAAAGCACTACTCTTGCGGTAGACTAGACTGCTAACGACGGGGAGTTTGAGGTTCGTATCTCGGTTGGGTGTACTGAGGGTGGTTTTTCCAAAATGGTTTTCCATTCTCCCTCCATGCAAATGCAGGTCCACTTTCTCTCAATAAAACTTTCCTAATCGTAACCTAGTGTAATTTGTACATAAGCGTATAGTCAGAACGCAGTGTTGGTTCACTAACACACTTACCGCAAATAAAAAGTTTAACTTATTTTGATAAAAATAAATACATAGAGGGTAGGTATTAAAGGGTTATGTAATCTTAATTTTCTTTTTGTAAGAATAAAGATTTAAAATTTGAGATTTGAGATTTTTCTTCTTAAGATGTTGACAATATATTGAATTTACTGAAATGCGGCCCTTTTGACCAAAAGAGTTCGACACTCCTGCTTTAGAGCGCTGTGCAGATTATTTTCATGATCTTCAGCTGGACGGAACATCTCTAATCTACAGATATAATATTATATTTATCTAGGACATACATACTATTGTGCAGGCATTATCAACCTCAATGGTCTTGGAGTAATGCGCTCACCTCAGGACCCCATTATCCGTGGGTTCAAGCCCAGCAAAGGTCAACGGATTTCTATTGAACGACAAAAATCCATAGCACAACTTCCTTCGCTGTTAAGTAAAGCCGTTGGTCCAAGGTCGGTCGCGGCATGTAAAATAACACTGGAAAGTATGTGAAAGTACTTTTCCCGGAAAAAAATTTAGACTCTTTCCACGCTCGCTCGTAGAATTCACCCTGTTTTCTAGGGAAGAATTCATGCAGGCAGTGTTTGCTATTATTCAAAATCTGAGATATTGTCTCGTCTTCTAATTCTAAATATTAAAAATGAGAATATACTAAATATAATCCTATCCGTTGTTATTTACGGATGTGAAAAGTGTTTTTTCACTTTGTTTACAAGATAACAGACTGAGAGTTTTTGAAAACAAAGGGTTGAGAAAGGTATTTAGATCTGAGAGAGATGAACAAACAGGGGAATGGATAAAGTTACATTATGAAGAACTTCATTGTTTGTATGCATCCCCAAACATCTGAATGATAATCAAGGCGTGTGGGCTAAGGTGTTGGTGGTCATATGACACGTATGGGCGATGACAGGCGTGTATACAGAATTTTAGTTGGGAAACCTGAAGATAAAATACCTTTGGGTAGGTCCAAAACATGGATTAGAGAATGTTAAAACGGACTTGAAAGAGGTTGGGGGTGTCAGGATAGAGTGTAATGAAGAGCTTACGTTCTGGTGGTCATGAACTTTCTCGATCTCTGAACAGAGGGATATTTAGTTTAATTATACAATATCCCGGATTTATCATTTGATACGCTCACATTCAGATGACCAGGATTTGAATCTCTGTCTGGGTGTTATTTTTATATATTTACAGAATCATTCCATCAGAATGTCGTCAGGAAAATACGCATTTGTGTCTATTTAAGAGTATAGGGGGGGAAAGGGAAAAAATTATACTTAACACATTTTCCAGGGGAAAGGGAGAAAGTTATACTAAACACATTTTCCAGGGGGGAGAGGGAAAAAGCTACATTAACACATTTTCCAGGACAATTTTTACATCTCAAACCCCATTAAGACCCTAGCGGTTACTTAACTTTTTTTTTAAACATGACCAATACCTCTTTTAACCATAATCTAAAATGATTTAGAAAGATGCTATGATTGCCAAACAGGTAGAAGCACTAACTAAATTTCAGGTAAATTGAAATTTCCCCTTTCCTTCCTTGTAGTTTTCAACCATAAAAATATTTAATCCGTCACTTCAACCCCAAAAAAGCATGGCTGGGGCCCTCAATATCCTCAAGTGTCTTTAGTTTAAAAACGTCTTTGTATTAAAAAGGGAGAGAAATAATTATTTTACAAATTAAAATTAAACCACTACATGTCGGTAGTAACGTTTTCCCAAACAAAATGCTCCCTTTGATCACGGCCTTTGAGCAATGATATCTACAGACTACCTTCCTGTTCCTGTCACTCGGACAAGTTGAATGTACACCCCTAGCACACACCAAATGGGAAAGCGTATTTACTTTTGCCCTATAAATCGTCAAAGTTATTCCACACAATTTTTCAAAAATAAAGTACTTAGGAAAGTATTTGGTCAAAGGAAAAAAAGATGATGATAGTGAAAACTGGAAGAAGTTAAATAATAATGAGTTGCATACCCTGTACTTATAACAAGACTTTTTAGGATACTCAAGGCTCTTAGACTAAGATGGGAAAGACATGCAGCGCGAATGGGAGAAACTAGAACCGTGTTCAATTTATTGACTGGTAAACCCAATGGGAAGAGATCACGGGGAAGACCTAGACGCAGATGGGAGGATAACATTTGAATAAACCTGAAATATATAGGGTATAATGAGATGGACTGGGTAGAACTAACTCGAGATAGGGATAAGGTGTTATGTGGTGGTCTGGGTAGAGCTAGCTCAATATAGTGATCGGGTGTATTGAGGTGGACTGGATAGAGCTAGCTCGAGATAGGGATAAGGTGTTATGAGGAGAATTGGATAGAGCTAGCTCAATATAGTGATCGGGTGTATTGAGGTGGACTGTATAGAGCTAGCTCAAGATAGGAATAAGGTGAAATGTGGTGGTCTGGGTAGAACTAGCTCAAGATAAGAATAAGGTGTAATGTGGTGGTCTAGGTAGAACTAGCTCAATATAGTGATCGGGTGTATTGAGGTGGACTGTATAGAGCTAGCTCAAGATAGGAATAAGGTGAAATGTGGTGGTCTGGGTAGAACTAGCTCAAGATAAGAATAAGGTGTAATGTGGTGGTCTAGGTATAACTAGCTCAATATAGTGATCGGGTGTATTGAGGTGGACTGTATAGAGCTAGCTCAAGATAGGAATAAGGTGAAATGTGGTGGTCTGGGTAGAACTAGCTCAAGATAAGAATAAGGTGTAATGTGGTGGTCTGGGTAGAACTAGCTCAAGATAAGAATAAGGTGAAATGTGGTGGTCTGGGTAGAACTAGCTCAAGATAAGAATAAGGTGAAATGTGGTGGTCTGGGTAGAACTAGCTCAAGATAAGAATAAGGTGAAATGTGGTGGTCTGGGTAGAACTAGCTCAAGATAAGAATAAGGTGAAATGTGGTGGTCTGGGTAGAACTAGCTCAAGATAAGAATAAGGTGAAATGTGGTGGTCTGGGTAGAACTAGCTCAAGATAAGAATAAGGTGAAATGTGGTGGTCTGGGTAGAACTAGCTCAAGATAAGAATAAGGTGAAATGTGGTGGTCTGGGTAGAACTAGCTCAAGATAAGAATAAGGTGAAATGTGGTGGTCTGGGTAGAACTAGCTCAAGATAAGAATAAGGTGAAATGTGGTGGTCTGGGTAGAACTAGCTCAAGATAAGAATAAGGTGAAATGTGGTGGTCTGGGTAGAACTAGCTCAAGATAAGAATAAGGTGAAATGTGGTGGTCTGGGTAGAACTAGCTCAAGATAAGAATAAGGTGTAATGTGGTGGTCTAGGTATAACTAACTCAAGATAGGGATAGGGGGCGTACTTTTGTAAGTTCGGCAATAAACTTTCAAGTTTCTGATGCCATAGAGCAGAGATTTCTAGCCTGGGGTACACGAAAGAAGTTTAGATGTTAAAGTTTTTAACTGTATTTTAATCTCATAAAAAATGTATTTGGTATTCACAATTTGCTTAAACATCTGTTTTCTTACATTACTGTCCAACTAAACATAGTTTTTCTTTAATTAATATGAAATGGGTTACGTAGAATATCGTAAGCGTGTACGTAGCTTTATAATCATTTCAACTCATATGGCGGGGGAGATTGGAGAGGGTCTCGGCAAATTATCATTAGCTTTAGGGTGGGCCACGATACGGAAAAGGCTTAGAACCACTGCTATAGAGTAAGCAGGTAAAAGTAAGTAAGGCACTGTTGAAAAGAGTTTCCAAAAACCCAAAATAGTGAAGTAACGAACAAAGTGTTGCCCTCAGGTTTTGTTCAATAGGGTGTACGTACCGGTTGCGGTTATAACCGTACCTTCCGGTTTCCCACGGAGAGCACATTGGATAACTCGTATCAAATTAACTTCCTATCGCATCTGGAAGCTCCGATATATATCAGTTCTGTCCATTGATGGAAAAGTTGATGTTTGTACGTTCGGTGAAATTTCGATTGTATTAAAAAAAATTATCTTGAAATTAACTCAAATATATTTTATGTATGTGCCCTTTATAGATTATACTATTAGTGAATAATTCTATACTCAAAATAGTATTTTAATACCTAGATAAAACATCATTATTAAAAAACTTAACTATTACTTTACCGGCTATAACATAAAACTGATCGGCTGCCTACGTATTTAAGTTCAGGTTTACAATGCATTTGTGGATGTGTTTGCTGATGGTGTCGTCATTATGTGCGAAAACAAAAGCTCAAAGTGAGTATAATCCATCAATATTATATTGATTACATTTTTGGAGGCTTTGTTTTAAAACATCGGAAGCGCCAACTAACAATTATTGTTTCCTCGGTTTTTTATTTCCAAATTTAAGCATAGATTACGCGTAAGGAAATCAAGGCCTATTTTACTTGATTGATAAATATAAGTTTAGTTTACTTAATTGATTAATAAATATAAGCCTTGTTTAAGATTTAAAAAAATTAAGTTTCCAAAAAGGACTATACTTTTCCAGAATAATTTAAAATTTCCTTCTCTACAAATTTATGTCAATTCTATAAACAGTTAGAGTTTTTTTTATGAAGAGATACTATTTTTTAGCATGTTTGGGTTCTACGCAAATGTATTAACTAGGCTAATATGTTAGGGATGAGAAATGTGGAATTTAGAGGAAGAGTAATCTCATTTAAATGGAGGGATAGTGGGAAAAACTAAGTAAACTATCCTTAGCACACCCGACAAGGATTCCAACTCCAATCTCCCTATCATCGATAGTATAGCCTATGTAAAGAGTGACAGTGAATGTTCATTGGTTCGACCACTGAAGTGGGTAGTATAGTAAACTATTATAACAGTTGACCTCGACCAAAAAATTATATTTTTTAAGAATTTCTTCTCATAAAAGTCTTACAAAATGTATACCGTGTGTCTCAGTGGAGGAAGGATATGAATCGAGCCGGAGCGAGTAACAGTCAATATTATTTGCAGGAGCAAACATTTTTGTATGTACTAGACGTTAAAAATGTGTTGGTTATATCTTCCACTAGTATCTATATATATATATATATGTGTGTGTATACATATATATACTGGTATTATATATTTTTTAAATAGGTAAAATAATGTGCTCCATATATTATTTCAGTGGTCATCCAAATAAGTATTTAATTAAATCTGTAAAAATGTTAAAGCAAGTTTATTACTTGTATCATAATGTACTGTCCAACAGTTTTACCTTGTCCGATTACAATATAAGCGACACCATGGTGTAATGCGTCAAGGTAAGACTGTTGCCTTTCAGCGTGAATGGAATGTACAATATAACCAGGATGTAATTTGAGATATTGCGCCTCGATGTTTATCTGGCAATCCCTTAACCTGATCGTAGCACTCAAAGAAACTACAATGAATATCATCTCTGAGGAAACACCACGGCTACTATTGAGGAACAGTTTTGTCTGGGTGACCTGGTGGTCCAGAGGTAAGATGTCAGAATTCTGTGCTGGGTGTCCGGGGTTCAATCCTTGGTCCCGGCACAGATTTATCTGATTGCCAAACCCTTTCTTCACCTCTGACAAGATGTTTATTAATCACAACTTGTGAATATGTGGAATGCCAGGTCTCCAATGTGGTTCTAATCTCACGTTAAACTGTAGGTCCTCCATTTCATCTAACAATCACCCTACCATTATACATTAGCGTAAGTGCGTATAACCCGAATGGGTAGTAAGACGCAGTACTAATAATTAATAACAGTTTTGTCATTCTATTGTTCTTGTGTGGTCAACCTCCCCTCAAATATAAGGCAAGTTTGGCAACGCTGGTTCATCAGTGTTGTCAGTAGCTCTTTCTTAGTTCTTACTCCAGCACATCACCCTTCCGACATAACTGAAAGCCAGGAGATTTGGCAACAGTTAACAGAGACAGAGAGAGCGAAAATAAAGCTTTTCTATATAAGGAATATTGGTTGTAGATACCGTTTCATACACAATGAATTATGCTTTCAGCGAGATGTATTATTATTATTATTATTATTATTACTATTATTATTATTATTATTATTATTATTATTAACATGTGTTTTTTTTTTTAACTTTTTGGCAGGTCCATTGCCCTGTCCAAACTGATTCCTTCATCAACATATTCCGTCAGCAGATTTTTTTTAATATACTAAAACTTCATCTGGTTTCCCTGTTTGAAGTCATCATCAGTTGCATTCGTGGTCTGTCTGGTCCACTTATACCTGCCACTTTGCCTTATATGAGTCACTCAGTAAACCATTTATTCTCATAATGTGAGGCATCCAGGTGTACTTTATTCGTATAGTTACCTGCATAATGGTTATCTTTTCCTTTACTCTCTTTAAAATTTATTCATTAATCACCTGAGCTGTCCACTTTATCCTCTCTATTATTTTTCAGCATTCCATCTAAATATTTCTTCTCTTTTTCTCTTGGTTCTATGTTTAATCGCCATACAAATCTATGCTCCATATATAGATAGCCCCTCACCAGTGTCTTCCTCCTCATCGGATTCAGTTCGCTAGTAAATAGCTTTCTCTTCTTGGTGAAAACAGCCTATCTTGGTCCTAAAAGCCAGTATGCTTACCATGCTTGGTTCCACTATATATAGCTTATAAGATATACCTATAGTATTGCTCATCAAGGTAAGACTACTACCGTTCAGGTTAAACTTAGTTCAAATTTCCGCCATCAGGTAAAGTGGTGTGCTACTTCGACAGCTGGTCCCTCACCCGAACTGGAGACGACCAGTACAGGATTGAGGACATTGATCCGTCCCTCTGCACACACGTCATCTACGCCTTCGCTGATCTTGCAAGTGATGGTACCATTCAAGTCGGAGATCCTTCAACGGACTTGCCTTCAGGATTAGGTATTTGTCATAGACATACATTACAAGCATACAACTCCAGTACTCAACTGTATGTATCGGTATCGTGCCCTGGCCTGTTTTTAAGGTCCACGATGTTAGTTTGGACTGTACTAGGTATAATATTTTGTTCTTATCACTTAGTAGAGCACTCATTGGGCAGGTGCCACGAACATATATTTCCCATGCGTTTATGGTAGATCCTATGTATAATTGGTGAAATGGTGTACCGTGAGTGGGAGTGGTAGAGCTTTAACAAGCTCTGACCCGCTTCGGTGGCCGCATGGTTTAAGGCGCTACTCTTGCAGTAGACTAGACTGCTTATGATGGGGAGCTCGAATCTCTGTCAGGCTTAGGCCGTATTGAGGGTAGTTTTCCCAAATTATTTTCCACTCTGCCTTCACGCAAATGTGGGTACAGCTCCTTTAAATATAATCTTCCGCATCTATAAAACCATTGGCGTAGTTAGTATATAAGCGTATAGCCCAAACACCACTTGAACCACCCTCAGTACACCCTAACCGTGATTCGAACCCTGATCTCCCTGTCATCGGCAGTTTAGTCTAACAAGAAATTGACGTCTAAGACTATGCGGCCATTGAAGCAGGTAGATATTTTAAAAATTAATTTGTTTAACATCATGGCTATTAACGTCTTCATCTATATTTATAAAGAGATCTAACCGCTTACTGAAACCATCAGTCAATTTCTCTTTGTTGACTTATAAGAGCACATTCCTATTAAAAAGCGAATGAATAAATTACTATCAGGTCCTCTAACGCATCAATTGTCAATTTTCCAATGACGGCTCTTAACTGTAGCCTTGATGTTATAGAAATATCAGCTCGAGATGTCTAAAGTCTATATCATCATCCATCATAATTTTATATATTTTAATTTTTAAAAATTAAATGAAAATTGTTTCGGTAGAGCTTTTTTTTTAGTTAAAGTTTTGCTAATGAAAAGTTTTGATTACAAATTTCGAATTAAAAGCTTTTTTAATTTAAAATAGGTTTGGTAAAACCCCATAAATTTATATATGGTGAAAATGTATATTTAAAAAAAAAATTGCGGCTTCCCCTGAATATTTATTAGATTTAAAATTTTCGGGCACGCTCACGACGTATAAAATTTTATTTAAAATTCAAGGAATTATGGTAGAAATGAATAGCTTAGCATTTGTAATATATAGACTTAGGACGCGATGGCTGGTTCTCTGCTGAATTTTCAGACGGCTATAACCGTTTGAACCTGCTGAAGCAACAGAATCCGAACCTCAAGACGCTGATCTCCATCGGCGGTGAAGACGCGGGGTCTGCCATCTTCTCGCGAGTGTTCAACAGCGAGGAGTTGAGGGCTATGTTCGTGGACAACGCTGTCATCTTCGTGGAAGAGAACGGCTTCGACGGACTTGACATCGACTGGGAGTTTCCCGGTGAAGGAACAGGGTCCTCTACATCGGACAAGGTAGGGGTCTATTTGAAAAGTTTCTTTCTACCCCTTGATCTACCGGTTCTACCCAGATGTTTATCTGAATTGATGAATTCTTCCTTATTGGACCTTTGGTTCTCTAAGTGGTTGAGCGTCGTGGCTGGGTGACCTTGCCACGCCTCAATCTGATGTACGATTAAACAATTCTTTGAGTTGTTTTATTCTTGTAGGTGGCTTTCACTGACACCTTAGAAGATATTCGGACCAAATTCACCCCTCTAGGATTGCTGCTCACTGTAGCTTGTTCGTCTCCATCCTACTTCTTGAGTGGATCATACGATGTCCCCAGCATCGCCGAGTATGTATAATGTGTATTAATGTCCATCCTTTTCTAACGCTTCAAGAATAAAAGTGCCAGAACAAATTAAACAATTTACTGACACTTTATGCCTCATAATTATGTTAGTCATAAATTAAAGTGACATTTTGTCGCGTTTCACTAAGTGTTTATAAAAGAGAAACATGATTAGTACACACGCATCTTAAGATGATTTCTAGAACTATGTGCATATGTCACAATTCACATTAAACTAGAAGGAGCTGTGTTATAAACTCCTCATAAACCTCTGGAGAACATTATATGAATAGGGCTTTAGGACGTCTGTGGGGCCCTCCTGGGTACATCCTATATCTGCTAAGTCCCTGGATAAGAGTATCCCACGAACCAATAGTGATCACATCTCACTTATATGAGCAGGTGTTTGGGGCCCTCCTGAGTCAAAGCCCCCGAATAAGAGGATTGGTGGGACCCGATCGGTTATCTTAGAAGAAGTGCGTAAGCCTCCAGAGGTGGTCCTTGATACAATGCATCATCAATATCCTATTGGAGATATACCAGGGCGCGTCCACAATAATTCAGACACCGGCAAGGGAACGACTGAATCATGTTTATATGCGTGTGACAAAATTAGCTAGAAAATTAACTGTTGAGGTCACGTGGAATAAAATAATCGATTATCTCGAAATACAATAAACTAAACTAAACTACCTTCGTCATCCCTTATCTTTTAAAAACCAAATTGTTAGTAATCATACCGTTAAAATAATATTTAAAAAAAAAGTATAAGCAGCCTACGTTCAATTATGTCTGGAAGATGGCATAAGAACACCATCTGACACCCGATTAACCGGGATGTTGGATAAAAGATTACAATTGAACTAGAAAATCGTATCAAAATGCTCTTATCTGCATTCTTCATTTAATTACAAAGAAATTGCTATCAGGTTAGTAATTCTTTCATTTTAAAATAATTATTTTTAATATGATATATCGGTTTCAATGTTCTCAATTCTGCTTTACTGTTTTCTTTTCTTTGTTTGTTTTTTAATAATACGATGCCTAGTTCTAGCTGTATTACTTACCTAATTTAGATACTATCCATGGAATGAGACGGGATCTTAAGACGAGGTAGAAGGGGACTAGATAAAATTCCAATATGTTTGCAGTTTTTTAATAAAAATATTTTTTCCGCCAAAATAAATCAAAATATGCTTCAGTACAAATAGAATTTATATTCTTCACATAGGGACCTCAACAGTTGTTGAATATTTGTCATGAACATAGCGGTATTAAATGAGAAACTTTTTAAAAGAATAGAAAAATGTTGTAATTAAATTCCAGGACACCCTTGACTGATATTCAATAGCTGTTGAGGTCACCATGTGAAGAAAATTAAACTCTATATTTCTACTGGAGCAATATTTTAATTATTTTGATATTACAAAAAAACTGCAAAAGAACTGCCATTATCGCGTGTTCCATACAATCCCACCCTTAATGCACCTTGATTAAATTATTGTCCTTCGTGATTACAAGATTAGTGAAAAAAGTGTACATCAGGGTCTAAATTATAATAAGGCATTGATGTTTTTGTTATCTTGTTTTTATTTCAAAGGAATGTGGATTTCATCAACCTGATGACGTATGACTTCCACAGTTCATCCGAACTAGCCACAGGACTGAACGCACCTCTGTACGCGCGAGAAGAAGATGATGTAAAGGAGCTCAATGTGGTTTGTTGGCACAAGGGCCCTTTTTTTTTTTGTTATTATCTATTCAGTAATAAAATTAATGTGATATTCTAATTATAAATTATATCAAACAGTTCCGGCTAGTTACAGCCAGTGGCGGCCCTCGTGGTACGTTTCCAGAGAAAGGACATTAATAGGAAACCGTTTAATCCTCCCCTCCTTCCCCTCGCCCAACCTTACTAACACATATAACAAACTGTACATAAACTAATACAATAAACGAAAATAGTTTATTTGCTTCAAACAAAGTGTTCTATATTGAATGGCAGGAAAACATTTAATTGTGTACAGCCCTGTGAAGACTTAATTTTCTCGGCAAAGACCCACAAACCACTTTATATATATAAATATATATATATTATATACTTGGATATTATATATAATATACTTGAATATAATATGCACATATATACATATAATATATATATTTATATAATATGTAATATATAGGTATAATATTATATGGTAGAGAGAGAGATAAACAAAAGGAAGATAGAGAGATAAATATTTTTATATATATATATATATATATATATAGAGAGAGAGAGAGATAGGGGTGGGGGCAACAGGAAGGAAGATTGAGAGATAAATATAATCATATATATATATAGAACGTTAGAGAGAGAATTTGATGATAAAATGTAGTTGTTTGCGCAGAACGCCGGTGTTGAGAACTGGCTGAACAATGGAGCCCCCGCGGAGAAGATCGTCCTCGGCATGAGTTTCTTCGGGAACGCGTTTACTTTGCGGCACCCCAGCGACAACGGTGTGGGTGCCCCTGCCCTCGGGCCTGCCCCAGGCACAGAGGGAATCTTGCGATACAGCCAGGTGATTAGACTGATTACACTGCGCACGTGACACGAAACATCTCCAGCAAACGATACTGTTATTATTTTCATTGGGTGTAAAACCTATGCGTCTTACCAACCATTCGGGTGTATGTACGTTAACGGTTTTAGGGTTCTGGAAGGTTATATTTAGAGGAAGTGTAGCCCCATTTGCGTGGAAATAAAGTGGAACACCACTATGGAAAAACCACCCTCAGTACACCCGACCGAAACTCAAACCTCGATCTCCGCATCATCGGCAGTCTAGTTTACTGTGAAATTGATGCCTTAGACCATGCGGCCACCGAAGTGGGTCTATGAGTTGTCTATCTATTACTTTTTATTTTTATGACTGCACCTTACCACCTGTACGCATGTATACTAATCACGCTAAGGAGCTAGGTATGAGGAAGGTTGAAACTAAAGGAAACGTGTCCGCATTTTCACGGAGAAAGAATGGAAAACAATTTTGGAAAAATCTCACTATACCTGACCGGGACTCTAACCCCGATCTTCCTACCATCGATTTCTGCTACTCTTTCATGCCAAAACCCCCACCTATATTGTGCTTAAATTTTGAATCGACGTAGATTGGACGTCTGGTTAGCATACAGGATAATGGGATGACACTTGTCCCGCGAAGGGCGCCGATTAAAGTGATAACGTTTCATGAGCTGATATTTACCCCATGATCGAGCACTAATTAGAGCGGTACGGTATTTTGATTATATAATTGCCTCACGTTGGGCGCCAATTAAAATGCTCTTGGCCCACTATGGGCGCCGATTAAAATATTGTGGCCCATCGGTGGGTGCCAATAAAAATGATCTCGACCTGCGATGGGTGGCGATTTAAACGATACGATTTAATATTGGCATTCATAATCCCGTGATCGAGCACCGATTAAAACGATATGATTTAATATTGGTATTTATAACCCCGTGATTGAGCGCCAATTAAAGTGATATGAAGTTACGACAATGACGACGTGAGTATGCCTTGCTGCGCACTCGCGCGGCTTAGTGATATGATTATGTCTGATATTTATTTCAATAAAATAAATAAGACTTTTAATGTTGCACAAGATTTATTAAGATTATTTCATCTTCCGCACTGAAGATAGGATATTAACAAATATCACTTTTAACATTTTCTGTGTACTTTATGGATATTACACGTTTTCTAGATTTATTCTACCAGCACTGTTATATTATTATTAGCACCGCATCTTACTACCCGTTCGGGTTATACGCACTTACGCTAATGTGTAATGGTAGGGTGATTGTGAGATGAAATGGAGGACCTACAGTTTAACGTGGAATCCGAGCCACGGTGGAGGCCTGGCATTCCCCACATTCACAAGATGTCTTGTCAGAGGTGAAGGAAGGGTTTGGTAATCAGATAAATCTGTGCCGGGAACGAGGATTGAACCCCGGCCGCCAGCACAGATGTCTGACACCTTACCCCTAGACCGCCAGGTCACCTAACAGCACTGTTGATATTTTATATTACTGCTATATATTTATACTCACACGTGGCTATATATAAAACCTACCCCTTGCCTCTTGAACCCCTTGTCACCAGTGTCAAAACCAACTAACAGAAAGAGTCCTGGAGACAGGTGTTGTGGAGGCTAGCTTCCTATTGGGTAGAGGGAACTAGAGTCACTTGCTTTTTTGGTAAACACTACGGAGATGATCTTTGAAAGAAAAATATAAATGTAATGGTGCAAGACATTAACATTACGTCTAAAAGCGCTTGATTTTCTATGGTTGAAGTCTTAAAAGGAAATTTTACAAACATTACTTTTAAGAAAAATACAATTCATCCATGAATTTTTGAATATATTAGGGGCTCAAAAACAGTATCATTACATTAACCAAAGTTTACGTCCGCCATTTAGTTTCATGATGGCGATTAAAACACACAACATGTTGGCCTATTTCTAAGATTATACTAATCGGGTTTATATTGAACCAACTTAGAAAGGTTCCTAGATATAGATTAGACATGAAGGCCATCTTTAAATATAATTGTGGCTATAAGAATCTTCTATATACTCCACTCAGGTTTCTAACTCCTAAACTATAAAGAGTCCCATACACGACCCTACATGCATGACAGTCATCGTGATTGGGGGTCACGGTGCTCAGGCATTCGTTCGGCCCGACGTACGGAGCCCAGGTTCGCTCTGGGCCCACGCATGTTTCATATAAACGAGCACTAGACTGTCTTTGCCACCTTCTGGTACTGACAGATCTCTAAAAATCCTGTCGGGGTGACTCCATGGTGCGACCCTTGGGCAATGTGACGGACATGGGGTCCGGCATAGCTAAGACCTCGACAAGGTCGTCTGTGTGTGAAGAGTGGGGCTTCTCGACATGCACTAAGCAGTTGGTAGTTGCGTACCCGTGTTGCGGGGATAGCTGGTCAGGGCACCTCCTCGAGGTCCCCGCTGGGCAACTCCGGATAGCCAGTCTCAAAAAATGATGCTGAGGAGGCGACAGCCAAGATGATGTGAGACATAAAGTTTTGGAGTCTTTTAAGAACGAAGGTTGAGGAGACGACTGTTTCAGAGGCTGAGCCCCTGACTTCATCGTGATGGGCGATCACTAGGAGGAGCCAATTCCTCCCTCTATCCGGTCCCAGTGGAGGTTTTTATTCTCAAGTAGCCCAAGGCAAGCTGACATGGAAGGGCTGGTACTGGATTTTTCGGGTGCCCTATTACCCGGAATGGCACTCGTGGACTTCGGTCCATGTCCAGCGAAAAGGTAGCGGTCCCGATGGGTATCAGTGATTGCACTGTTAGGGGCACAATGCCTGGGTACAGTTTAGCTGGGAAGCCCTTCGAGGGGGAGATCTAGTGGATATCGAAATATTCATGATTGTCACGCAAAACTGATCGTATATGGCTATGCATGAAGGTGATTGACACGTCAGAGTCGTGCATGAAAGATTTCAAACATGTTTGATTTTTGGCCCGCGATTTACATTCAAGCTGACGATTTAAATGCAAGCATGAACGTGATTGGGTCTTACTGACATCACATCTTCATTCAAAGGCTATTTCTCACAGCATGAGCATGTGAGATACCTACAGTCTTAACGCGATTTCATCAATCAACCATATTTACCTATTCACTGGGCAGACCAAACGCGACTGACCGGAATGTCATGCATGCATAATCGTGTGTGGTCGACCATTCATCAATCATGGGGCTGACAATCACGATGACTGTCATGCATGCATGATCGTGTATGGGGCCCTTAAGAAACCGGGTCATAGCCGATAGTAATAATATTGTTATACATTCGTTAGATGAAGGTAATAAGCGCATGAAAATATGTTAGTATTATAAAAAACAACCTTTATGAAGAAAGGGTAATTGTTTAGTCAATATATAATAATTAGTTGTAACTCCCTCATTCGATGACTGAAGTTTGTATGAAAATTATCAGGTGCGTCTAGATGTTTAATTACGAATTTTGTTACACAGATCTTGACTATTGTAAAAAAAAAACTTTAATATTATATATAGCTATTAATGCATTCATACATAACATTTATACAATCAATTAGTGTTAAATTAATGGTCTAGGGTCTTAATGTGTTTTTTTAAATATAATTATGTTGTGGATGAACTACCAAAAAACAATATTAGAGCTCAAAAACAAATACAAATTCAAAATTTGTAAAAACAATTTTTTTAGAATTTTTATTTATTTCCTCGAATTTTCGAATCTGGAATATACTTAAGGATTCAAGGATTTGAGGATTCAAGAATTCAAGAGCCCTATCCTAAGTAAAAACAAAACATTTAATGAACTCATGAAGATGACAAAAGGAGTATTTCTTTACAGATCTGTAAATCTCAACTGGAGGATGATGATTGGACCATCGATTGGGACGACGAAGCTGAAGTTCCATTCGCCAGTCGAGGTTCTCTTTGGGTCGCGTACGATGATCCAGAGTCCATCGCAGAGAAGGTTGGTTATCTATCTTGAGAGGAAGACAGCTTTGCTTGAATGGTTACACTATGGTGCAGCTAATAAGATAGGGTCATTGTGTAAAACCGTCAAGGTAAGACTGTCATCTTTAAAGATAAACGGTGTGTACAATGTGATATCTGTTGAATTAAGGGGGTCTTACAATCGGAGGAATTTCATAATTATTCACGTTGGTGGCCGCATGGTCTAAAGCGCTTCTCTCACAGTGGACTAAACTGCCGATGACAAGGATATTGAGGTTCAAATCAGTCGAGTGTTCCGAGGGTGGTTTTTCCACAATGGTTCTCCACTCTACCTTCACGTAAATGCGGGTACACTTCCTCTAAATATAACCGTCCTAATCCCTAAAACAATTTGCGTAATTACTACATAAGCGTATAATCTGAACGGATAGTAAGACTAGGCGATAAAAAAAAATCCCGTTAGGAAACTCGCCCCAACCCCCGGATAACACCTAACGTAGGTAATACATCTATAACCAGATGTCAAATCAGGGTCGAGAAAATACTGTTTGACATTAAACATAACCGTGTATAGGATGTGGCTGATGGGGGTGCCAGTTGGATAACTAGGGGTGGGATCAACGCCCTCAATTCCCTGAGATTTTTTTTTTACAATTACGAAAAATTAAGAATAAATAATTAATTTTATATTTACAACGTTATTCTTTGAATAAACATAAATTATAAATTACTATGTCAACCACCGACTGAAGGTAGCATTTTTATAAACTTGTAACAAATGTCCTCCCACGTCCGTATTCACAGCCAGCTTTTGTTCGATGCTTTGGGACATGAGGTGTTGTAGCAGGAACTCAAGCCTACATGAATCACTATTCTTAGAATTTCCATAGACATGATTTTTTTTTTTTTTAAATAGCTACTTTTCTCTTTTTTTCACTCCAAATTTCCTATCTTGTGTGTGTGTGCGCGCGCATGTGGATAGTGGGGATGGCGTGGCACCCACGCTTCACGTGTCTATGGTTTCATGGTCAGATTGAGTACGCCTCAAGCTTGGCACTACCTACACCTCCCTTGACACAGCCTCTGTTTCCAGACAAATCAAAACAGTACAGCTTTCTACACCTCCCTTGACACAGCCTCTGTTTCCAGCCATATAAAAACAGTGCTGCTTTCTACACCTCCCTTGACACAGCCTCTGTTTCCAGCCATATCAAAACAGTGCTGCTATCTACACCTCCCTTGACACAGCCTCTGTTTCCAGACAAATCAAAACAGTACAGTTTTCTACACCTCCCTTGACACAACCTCTGTTTCCAGACAAATCAAAACAGTGCTGCTATCTACACCTCCCTTGACACAGCCTCTGTATCCAGACAAATCAAAACAGTACAGCTTTATACACCTCCCTTGACACAGCCTCTGTTTCCAGCCATATCAAAACAGTACAGCTTTCTACACCTCCCTTGACACAGCCTCTGTTTCCAGACAAATCAAAACAGTGCTGCTATCTACACCTCCCTTGACACAGCCTCTGTTTCCAGACAAATCAAAACAGTACAGCTTTCTACACCTCCCTTGACACAGCCTCTGTTTCCAGACAAATCAAAACAGTACAGCATTATACACCTCCCTTGACACAGCCTCTGTTTCCAGACAAATCAAAACAGTACAGCTTTATACACCTCCCTTGACACAGCCTCTGTTTCCAGACAAATCAAAACAGTACAGCTTTATACACCTCCCTTGACAACGTTTCTGTTTCCAGCCATATCAAAACAACGCTGCTATCTTCACTGACAAAAACTGCAATAGCTACTGTATTATACCCCAACCGCATGCATAACAGTTATACTTCGATGTATCCAATGTAACAGTTGTAAGGCGTTTGCGATCGATTAGTTTTATTAATTACTAATGGATATGCACCCATTTGTTTTAAAACGCACTTGTTAACAATGAGAACCGGGCCGAATGATACTGAGGGACGGATAATCGCCACTCTAGTGTATTATAAATAATAGCACCAACATATTACTGACGACTTTTGATCTTCTATCTCTAACAGGCTATTAATACTTACATGAAAATATTATTTTCTGATTGGCTATCCCAAAAAACTTTTGACTTTACTTTTCCTTCATTCCGAGTTTGTAAAGTCAAAACTTGTCTATTTTAAGGTTAAAGTCACAATTATGTTTGGTCTCGTAGCCAGTTATAGGTACTGTGTATTATTTAAGTCACACGTTCAAGTGTAATCTTTTGGTCGCTAAAGTTTTAGTTTTTTTTATGACGGAAATATTGTGAATGTCAACAAAAGAAAATCAAATTTTGAGGTTTCTATGAATGTCGACGTTTCATGATACCCTACACCTGTAAAATTATTTGTTGCAATGCTGTCTGTTATTGGGAGTAGAGCCGAAACCATTTTACTGTTCGTGCTAAATTTGGTTTGGAGGGTTTTCACAGGTTTCCCCCAGGAGTTTTTGGAATTAAATAGTTAGCACTAAGGGAAAAAAGAAAAAAATTCTATTTTCAAGAAATTCGCCTTACAGATTTTTATTAAATTTTGTAACAAGGTACTGTTTAACATTACAAACAAAATGCCGATTATCATTTTCCGTGAAGATGACTTTGTGAGCAATTTAAATATATGATGGTAGAAAGCATATAGCTCGAATGGGTAGTAGGATGCTTTTCTAAAAAAGTACATAATATGCAAAAATTACAGATTTTGATAATTTCTTCGAAAATATTTGAGATACGGAATAACTTACCATTGTAAAATTGTAGTACTATCCAAAATTAAAATATTTTATTTGGGATGCATTTTTATAAAACCAATAGTATCTAAGCTATAAGCAAATATATATTAAATGGAGCTCTTTGACAATTGAAATTGATTGTTATGATCTTTGTTGGAATGCTTATGCAACAATGCATATGATTTTATTTAATAAATCTTATAAAATCTTTATTAAATGTATCTATATTAAGATAAAAGCGAGAGAAAGTCTGTGTGGTGCACCATATCACTTTTATTTTGTCAATGTGTAACCAACCAGTTTCACTTTTATATTTCCAGGCTCAATATGTGCTAGATATGGAATTAGGAGGAGCCATGGTGTGGAGCATCGATATGGACGACTTTAGAGGTAACTGCGGCGATAAGAACATACTTCTGCAGAAGATAAACGGCTACTTGGGTTAATTACACTATGGTGTCGAGTTGGGCGAGAAAACTGCGATTGAAGGAAAAACCTACTAATGCCGGTCCAATCTTAGCAACACTAATTCTCTTTCGATATAAAAACCACACCAGAACATACTTGAAGAATATTATATTAAAAATTAACAAAATACACAATAAGAATAAGTATTTGTAAATCAAGTTTGTAATAAAGCAGCTCATTTTTGTTTCAGGATGTCAGTTATTGAACGTGTTTATTAATTTATTATATATAATAGTAACTATTGTTATAATTAATCATTTTACAGTGGATCTACGAATAATTTATGTTTTATACAAAATAATTATATATATATATAAGGCCCGACACCTTAGGCCAGTCTATTGTGTGTTTGCGTATTGAGCTGAAGATCCCGAGTTTGATTCCAGGCAAGGATGAAAATATTATCATTGGTGAAATGTGAGCTCCCCCTGTCCTAGTGATGAGTTATTAACAACCGAGGGCTGGGTTTTGTGTCTGTTACAGATTTAAGTTAGTCTATAAGTCGTGTGCCCACCTCTGTGGTCTACTGGTCATAGTATCTAGCTAAAGATATAGAGGTCCTGGGTTTGATCCCCAGCGTTTCCAAACCCTTCTGTGAAAAATTGGGTCTAGAACGGGGTCAGCTCGTGAGGACAAATGAGGAGCAACGTTCTAGAAAACTGAGATTAGCAGACAGAGGGTTATTTGTGCTTACCACATGACTTCCTCCATCCTCATAAGTTGGCACTATCTTAGCCAGCAGAGGGTGACCACTCGGTTGGCGTAGCTCGATTGTGGGCTGACGTCATGAATTTTGAAAAAAGTAGTATGGTGATCTAATGAGTCGGTTCAGAAAGTGCACGTTCATCAGCGTGATGCACAGTTTCCTGCCACTGGCAGGGTCTGTCTTCAACCTAAACCTCTCCATCTACTTCTGTCCTCCCACCACCTTTCTACCTTAGCACCGGTCCAATCCACTCCTCTCTATACTCTCTTTATCCACCTGTCACTTAATCTTCCTCTTGGTCTCCTGCTCGCCACCTCCATTCCAAGCATCCTCCTTGGAATCCTCTCTTCCATCCTCTTCACATGTCCACACCACCTTAATCTTGCCTTTTCTATCCTATCCTGCAGGGGTTTCTCCTTTTCTCTCGCTCTCTCACCCTTTCATTCCTCCCCCTGTCCATCCTTGTCACTCCTAGTCTACTCCTCAGAAATTTCACTTCACATGCCTATGTCCTGCTCTCATCCCTTTCCTTCATCATTCAGGTATCTGATGCATACCGCAATATTGGGACATGGTAAGCCCTGCCTTGTACATCACTCTTTTGCACTTATGCGGCACATCTATACTTTACTAGAAAGTGCACGTTAAATTACTCAAATAAAAATATATAGCCTAAATGAGTCGTAAAAAGTAAGCTTTTTAATATTCTTAATTTCACCGCAATCTGTTGGTTCAGATTTAGGAATTACGTAAAATATTATAGATTGCTTCAACCCAAGCCTTGCTTACTGCACATAATGACGACACCAAACGCAAAACATATCCACACATGCATTGTCAACTTGAATTTATACCCAGTTTGTGGAAGGAAGGGATGTCTGAAAGGCCTTTTCTCCTGTAAGAATACTACTAAGTAGCAGGATTTTTGTAGGAGAGACTACGTTCTACACGTTCCTTTTTATCATAAACAGGGTATGTTTTAGACCTACTAGTGTAATTAGGTTTTTACCCAACCACTGAAGAAGGGTAATGTAGTTGGGAGTAGTGTTTGTTTGCTACCAATTTTTGCCTGAACCACTAAAAACAGATTTTGATGAATGTGGTATCAAAATATGGCTCATATTCTTTAAAGTTAAAAATTACATCGTCACACGGAAGTCGATCCCGGGACCTTCAGCTTGACACGACAATGTTATTACCCCTGAGCTAACCAGAAGTCCGTCAACAAGGCCATTCTTCGCCCATATTTTAAGGCATAGTCTGTGGTGGACGTGTGGAAATCGTCAGATACAAATGTGTGATCAATTAATATCGCGAGCTATCGGATAACGCAGCCATCTTCGACTCGGGAGTGCTTTTTGCTGCCAAATGTATAATGACAATTGTACGAATGCACATATTGTGATTGAATAAATAGCCAAGCTATTAAATTTGTAAATTACGGCTATATCCACATTTATATATATCTTATTCTATCAATTGAAAAATGACACCTTGACACAGGAATCGAACCTGGGACCTTTGGAGTGCTACGCCAATGATTTAACCACTCAATTATCCAGATACCGTAATAATTTCAGAAATGATCTTGTCTAGGTTAATCTCCTATGGAACCACTAGGGATCGCACGAAAGCAACCTTTGATGGTTTGAAGGGTTTAGTTTTTTGAATGCTACGAGTCAGGCATGTATGGCTATTTAACTGTTTCACAAAAATTAATATAAAACATAGACTAATTAATTAAAAGTCAAAAACTCGGCTACGGAAACAACGTAGGTAATAAAATAAAAACAGAAACACAAGATTGAGGTATTTTCTTTTAGCTTATACTATGATATACTCCATTAAAAAAAATTCCATGGCGTCAGCTCACAATCGGGCCATATCAATCGAATGGTCGCCATCTGCTTATGAAGATAGTGCCAACTTTTGCGTATAGAGGGTGTCACATCGTCAGCAAAACGAAACCCTTCAAACATTAATCTCAGTTTCCTAGACCGGAGCCATTACCTTTTCATTTAAGTAGCTCTTAATTTGTCCTCACGATGCTGAGTTTACCTCGTTTAGGCTCACTGCTTCAAGAAAAATCTGGAAGCACCGGGGATCGAACCCGGGACCTCTGGATCTGTAGCCAGGAGCTCTGAACACTAGATCACAGAGGCCGTCCTATGAGTTATTCCCTAGGTTATTTATTAGCTATTAGCTATTAGCTATATGTAAACATGGAAAGGGTGAATATTCATATCAACGTTCAATGCCGTAGTCAGGCTCTTTGCTCTCCCATATTTCTATGAATGTAGACTGTAGAATATTATGTTAGTTAACGAACTGTACATACCTACAGATGAGGGAGTCCTGGCACGTTCCATATTTACCGATAGCCAATAAAATATCCGAAGGATTACCTCATATTTCTAAGCTAAATACCTCAAACTTGTTTTTAGTGTATTACTTTTTTGGTAGTCGGGTCATTTTTTTTTCAAATTAATTATTTTATTAATTTTAATATACACGCTTGACACTATTCAGTTTTATCTTACCAGTTAATCAAGAGCTATAATGGTAATTGAAGGTCATTTGGAACCCTTTCGATGGCTACATGGTCTAAGGTGCTACTCTCGCAGTAGACCAGACTGCCGATGACGGGGAGAAGGAGGTTATAATCCCGGTTGGGTGTACTGAGGGTTGTTTTTCCAAAATAACTTTCCACTCTCCTCCACACAAACTCGAGTACACTTCCGTTTGCGGCCAACATTGGAAACATGTTACTATATTATTATTGGTGTTATTTTAAAGGTATTTATTCAAGTCTATCAAAAGTGACAGCTGCAGATCCCAAATCTTGACGTATTATCAACTACTATTAAAATTATTGTTTTAATAACATATGTGGCTGTACCGGTACATGAAATCGGCTAGCTTCAAACCTCTAACTAACCTCGAAATATGTTTGTGTGTTTCCTTTCTAGAGCCATCAAATTGCTACCAAAACCGTAATCTACTAACTTATTGTTTACTAGCTTAACTGTAGGTTTGACAAAAAAAAAAGTCAAAATTGTATATGTGATTATGTTGATATTTTCACTAAATGTAATTTTCTGTGAACTGCTGTAAGTTTGATTCTGTGTTAGTGGCAGTTAACTAGTAGGCCTACGGTTCCTGAGAAAGAGAATAACCAAAAAATTTGATACTAAAACATTAAACAACCACACTCTAGTCATGTTGCTACCCGCCTCAGTGGCGTAGTTAGCTAGCGCATTAGTTTAGTGTTAAAATAGATTGCCGAGGACGAGGAGATCAAGGTTTGAATCTTGGTCGGGTGATCTTGGGGGTGTTTTTCCCAAATGGTTTTCCACCCTCCCTCCACACAAATGTGGGCTCACTTCCTCTAAAGTTCAACCTTCCCCATTTCCAACCCATTAACCTAATTAGTACTTAAGCGTATAACCCGAACGGGAAGTAAGACGTGTTGCTGTAATTTAATTGAATCAGGTTTATTATTTACCAATGAAGAAGATCTAAAACAGCAATATGCAAAACATAGAAAAAAAAGTAACGAGCAAACGTTATTAAAGGATAGTTTTGAGACTTTCAACCGAGAAAATAATCATTTTGGCAAAATTGCAGATTTTAACTAACACGTCGTACTATTAACAATTTAGCAAAACAGGGAAACCCCACCAAACTAATTCTCTGAACTAACGGGACTAGAGGAGCACGTGTAGAAAGAGGAACCATCTTCCTCAGTGTCGGTGTATTCCTGGCCACTGTTACCATCTTGACGGCTGTTATCGTAATCGTCATCGTTCATCTCAGAATCTGAACCAGAAGTCTTCGAGTCGGCTTTGCGAGGATTTCTCTCGTGGCGCTTCCTCGCGACTGTTTTCTTATTTGGCCTACCTCTTTTGCCAGAAGGCTTAGAGTTACCTTTGGCGCAGTTGCTAAAGCCACGTTTCTTCATCGCGACCTGACGATTGCTTCTAGAGCGAGACTGACAATTCCTCTTGTTGCGGGTAAGGTTTTTAACAGAAGCTCTGGGGGTGGACTTGGAAACGGAGCCAATCTGGTCGCTTCTTCTACGGGTCATCCCGGGGCTAGATTGTTTCCTGGTCTTGGAATTACCCTCTTTATTACCCTTGATGGTGACTTTAGCGCTCCTACTTTCATCCCTCTTGGTCTTCTTAGGACGGTTCTGGCTGCTGTCCGACCTGGGGTTAGTAGTACGCTTGCCTCTACTGCTGGAGCCTCCTCGTCCAGTATTTCTAGAACCACCTTGTCCGGTGCCACTGGAGCTGCCTTGCCCAGGAATGGTCCTGGGACAGGCATAATAACGGATCTTCTCCTCGGAACCCATTTGGCGCCATCTTTCTCCTGCCATCTTCATTAACTCACTTTGTATAAAGTCTCGCCCCTTAAAAACCCCGACGAACTCGCTGAAGAAGTTGCTGAAAGGGTGAACAGAGGTGAAAGTTGGTACCTGTGTTCTCGAACGGCTGCTGGATGGGTCTTCCTGATTATTCATGGTAAAATTCTGTTATTTAATAATAGGTTATGCTGTAGGGGAATCGTGGTACCGTTTAATGTTTTGACACGAAGAGTAAATAAATGTTTTTCAAGGAGTTTCCATGGAAACACGAGCTATGATTTATTTACGATGAATATGGTCGCTATAGTAATAAGTCTATTATTACATACTCTATGGCATTATGAACTCGAATTATCATTGCCACATTTACAAAGAATGCCAACTATCCCTATTTTGACTAGTGTTATCCAGTCCACCTCATTACACCCAGGTGTGCAAGCCGAACATGAAATAGCCATATGACGGCTGTTTGTACAGCCTAATGACCTTTCCTACCATACGTTGCATCCGCCCGTGTTTTGGCTCAAAACTTTCATTACAAAATGACATCCCCGCAAATCGTTAGTGACGGTCCCGCGACAATAGATGGTGCCGTGGACCAGAACGGGTAGATACGACCAATTTTCCTGTTCCTGTCAGTTGGATGAGTCGAGGTACAGTCCCGGCTCAAAATATGAGGAGGTCCCTTATCGCTCGTGTTTATTAAACTGCTTTAGTGCGGATACTCCAACATTTAGTGAGCTTTAAACAGTTATCTGAAGGTAGATTCTTTTTAGCACCGGATATTACTATTCGTTCATCTTATGAACATTTGTAAGCATTACGCTAATGTATTAGTAATGAGTAAGTGTAGCTGAATTTTTATGGAAGGAGAGTGTAGAACCATTTAGGAAAAATACCCTCAGTACACGAGACCGGGATTCGAACCCGATGTAAAAGTCATCGGCAGTCTAGTCAACTGTGAGAGTGACGCGTTAGACCATGCGGCCACCAAAGCGGGTATCGAAGAAACTAATTAGGATTCACCTGGGGAGAAAACGGATAATTTATATTGAAGAGTAAGTCACACACCAAATGCACCCGGTAAGCGATCAATCCCCAGTCTCTAAGGTCAGAGTCAAGGGAAATAATAAACACACACTGAGGATCACGCGTTCTAAGGCGTAAAGCTTGCAATAAATTGGATTTCTGGTGACAGGGTGGTCGATGTATCGAATCACGGTTGATTGCACTGTGGATGATTTTTCAAGTGGGATCCAGCCTGCCGCTGCAGGATTACACGTCTGCTATTGAGAGCATTTCTTTAAGCCATTATTACTCATCTCAAATTCTAAAATAAATCTGGCAATATGGAACAGTTATTTTAAACAAGGACTCAACTAAACACCTAACTTCACCTTTATAGTTTCTTTAAAGAGGTTGAAGAAAGAAGTAATGTGATCGTTAAAAAAAATCGAGCTTGAGATTTTGATTTTTTTTTTAATGTCGACGACGTTTCATGATTCTCTGAAACAGAATAAGTTGTTTTCGTGAGGTCGTCCGTCTGTCTATCTGTCTGTATCTAGACCAAAAGCCGAAACCATTTTATTAATCGGCTAGAACTTGGTATCTAACGTTTTAATAAGTTTCCTCCGAGGAGTTTTTGGAATTAGATATTTAGCCCTAAAATTAGGGGCATTTTACTTACTGAAAGAGAAAAAGTAGATTTTCACGAAATCTGCTTCAACGATTTTGATTAAAATTCACATATGGTTAACATTATAAATAAATGTCTATTCTTGTTTTCCCATGAAAATGACTTTTAGGATAATTTAAATAAGCAGAAATTTCAAATACGATAACTATTCTGCAACTATTTGAGATACGAGATAACCTGTCGTTGTAAAGTTGAAGTAAGGTCTAATATTGATTTTTTATATAAAATTGTAGCATATCAATCAAGCAAAATGACGTCTACAAACCTTAATCTGCACAAAATACTAAAACTAAAATAAAGGATTCCAAAGAAGAAAATTAAAATTGATATATTCTGAAATAATATCATTGGTGTTCTACTTACATTAAGTGGATGTTCCCGGATACAAACACCATTCTTTGACAAACTATTCTGCAAGTATGGCGGAAGCGAAGACGTGGAAGTTTTAACAGACGTCTGAACCCTTGAACACTC
>CABEEJ010000547.1:200188-214566 GCA_901482245.1 Timema douglasi
TGCGGAAGTCGTCAGCTTATAAACATGTGATTATCTAAGATCACAGCCATCAGACAACGCAGCCATCAGCGACTCGGTAGTTGGCAATTTTGCGGCCAATTTATAAGCTGACGACTTCCACGTCTATCTCAGACTCTGCCTTAAACTATGAGTGAAGAATGACCATGGGCACGGGACGAATCCTGGATAGCTCAGTGGTAAGAGCAGTGGCGTACTAAGCCGAAGGTCCCGGGTTCGATTCCCGTGTCCAAGTGTCATTTTTCAATTTTCAGAATATGATATCTAAAAGGTGTAATCCTCACTAAAATGCATTAACAATAGTTTCGGCTATTTGTTTCATTACTTTGTAATAGTTATCGTTAACTCCTCTACATATTAGAGTGAAGAGGAAGTCACGATACAAAATAGTTAGTTTCTGAACTATAATCAAACATATATATTTTATGAAACATATTGAAATTGATTGTTATGCTCTTTGGTGGACAGAGATGTTCCTCTTTTCTCAATGTTTCTGTAACAGTGTATCGTGTATGATGTATGTTCTTTGGTGAACAGAGATCTTCCTCTTTTCTCAATGTTTCTGTAACAGTGTATCGTGTATGATGTATGTTTTTTGGTGGAGTGTTTATTCGAAAATTTATATTGTTTTATTTCAAATATCTTAAGAATCTTTAGTAAATTATTTTATTTCATGAAAAAAGAGTGAGATGCACTGTACAATTTGTTTTTAAATTTAAACCGCAAAACATGTGCACTGTACAATTTATTTTTAAATTTAAACCGCAAAACATTCCCCCTCTTTTTGGAAATTAATTACTTCATGGAGATGTTAGTAATTTTATACACAGTATATTTCGCTCCCTTCCAAAATTTCTCCTTGGATTTTAAGTTGATATTTTTACTTGGTAATCAAGTTATACAAAAAATAAATTCATACTTTATTTAATAGTAGATAATATTTATAGAACATAAAAAATTTCATATGATTTTAAACGTCAGTCTCACAAATTATGTCAACATTTTAAAAAACTACGTTTTTGGAACTCAATTGATTGCTTAAAATTTTAAATTCAAATAAAATGAGATGAGCTACTAAACAAAAACTCGGTTGAGCACACATCATATTGAAATAAATAAACAAATTTAAAAAAAAAACTATGTATACATCGTTTGGCCTAGATTCAAAGAATGTCCCTGACAAATTTTGTTAAAATTGGTCCACAATTGACAGTTATCGTGGAACAGACAGCCGGACAGACAGATTAAATGCAGAATGGTCAATCTAAAACAGAACCTCGCTACGCTTGGTGAATTAACTTATGTCGAACTTGGTGGTCTTTGGGTGAAATGTTCGCCTCAGGACCCGATGTTTGTGGGTTCAAACCCAACCGGGGTCAATGAGATTTTCTTGAGCGATAAAAATCCGTAGCACAACTTCCTTCGGAGGGGAAGTAAAGCCATCGGTCCTATGTCGATTGTAGCATTTAAAAGAACCTTGGTATGTATGTGGAAAATAACTTTCCCGGCCAGATTGGTAGGCTCTTTCGCTCTCGCTCATAGAAAATTCTCGTGGGTTGAGCAAATCGGTAGGCCTTTTCATTCTCGTTCATAGAACATTCTCATTTGCTAATATAATCAATATGTTTAAAAAGTACACGTTAAATATCTCAAATAAATAATAAGCTAATCTAAGATCTGGAATGGTATTAGCCATTTTTCTAATGTTCTCTGCGCATGCGTGTACATACCTGGCCGCGGTGATAACCGTGCCTTCCTGTCTTAACAGAGATAACGTTGCACCTCTTGTAGAGACCACACTTCCTGTTTAGTACCGTTATTTGTTCACTCGACTGCATCTCAGTCATACAGCCGACTAACTAGTCATGTTTACTACGTTTGGTGACTATTTTTATTTTCAAACATGTAAACATTAGTCTTAAAATACGATCTTGGTGCGACGGTGGATTTGAAACAGAGAACATTATCTATTTGCTGCCAACATTGACTAAATGTAACTATTACGGTTCCAGTATAAATAAACTTTTCTAAAATACAAACATTTTTGTTTGCGATTAATCTTAATAAAGGTTACCTGGTGGTCTAGGGGTAAAATGTCAGGCTTCTG
This sequence comes from Timema douglasi, assembly GCA_901482245.1. Lineage (NCBI taxonomy): Eukaryota > Metazoa > Arthropoda > Insecta > Phasmatodea > Timematidae > Timema > Timema douglasi. Next base: position 202,314 of record CABEEJ010000547.1, read on the forward strand.
TGCTGGGGGTCCAGGGTTCAATCCTAGGTCCCGGCACAGATTTATATGATTGCCAAACGCTTCCTTCACCTCTGACAAGACGTGTATTAATCACAACTTGTGAATGTGTGGAATGCCAGGCCTCCACCGTGGTTCGAATCCCACGTTAAACTGTAGGTTCTCCATTTCATCTCACAATCACCCTACCATTACACATTAGCGTAAAGTGCGTATAGCCCAAACGGGTAGTAAGACGCGGTGATAATAATAATAACATTGGTAAAATTTTACTAATATATTAGTATTTATTTTATATACAACGATACAATCTAAAAAAAAAGTGAGAGCTTCAGATCATATGACCTGAAGTATGAATTAGTGAAAATTGTTTTAGTAACTTTTGTAACTCTTTCATAATGTTCTTCCTGTCATAATAAGTTTTTGTATTATAAAATATTATTTTTAAATTGCATTAATAATATATGTAAAAAGAGGCAGTCCTAATAACATGAATGACATCATAGACAAAAAAATCACACTTATAACCAGGGCCCGGATTTTGATAATCTTTCATGTATATTTTTGGTACTGTACATCACAAGCAATGGTCATGTGTGCATAGATTCTGTTCATGATGCCCTAGTTGTGGAAACGTTTTTATAATGGGTCATTCTTTGGTCATTTGAATTTTTAGGTAATATTTTCTTGGTTTGCGTCATTTTTTAGTCATTTAAAGACATTCATATTAAGTAAGTACTATCAATAATTTATTAATCCATAATTACTCAAAACATACATTTTTATCACACAGTTGTCGGAATGAGAAGTTAATGTAGGCCATGAACTTTGTATCCTCTTTGCTTGCGTGGTTGTAAAATACACATTCCTGGTGAGACTGTAACTAAGCTAGAGAGGGTTGCATTGGGAGGGGGTAGCTACTATTACTTCTGGCAAAGTAGATATTGGTAAATCAATGTTATATTCAACAGAATGTAAAAGTTTAGTTGATAAAAGCTTTTCATTGCATGTATATTTTCTAATTTTTTAAAGTACATGTTTGATTTAGTAGTGTGTATTCATTACGAGTTTTTGTTTAAATGTTTAGGTTCCTTTTTTAAATTGATCATATTTTTGGAATTCTTAAGTCATTTTAGAGGTAAATGTTTTTATAGTTATTAGGTCAAGTCCAGTCCCTGGTAACAGCTCTTTGTAAATCTATGATACAGATGGCCCGCGGCAAGTTTGACTTTTTATAAAGGTCGGAAAGATGCTAAGCACAATATCGTATTCCTCTACCTCGTAAATGATGTTTTTGTCACTCCGACAAGTGATCAGGCTCAAGAAATATCAATCTCTAATTTGAAGTGCCTCTGACGATACACGACTATACACGATTATATTTATATACGATAGATAGATATGGTTAATGTTGCCATTATTTCGTTCAACCCCCTTAAACCCCTACCCACCGTATTCCCATGTCCTTAATACATTGGTGAATAGCTACTATTTAAAAAAATGAAGTTGTGATTTAATTCTGAAATTAGTGACTAAACGCTATTTTAATTTAACATGGTATTCCTTCAGAAAACTCCTGTTAAAACTGGTTTGTCAAGAACGGATATTATAAAAACGTAGGTACATGATTAGATCTAAATAATTTCAGGTTCACAATACGTGTGTGGATATATTTGCTGTTGGTGTCGGTAATATGTGCAGTGACCAAGACTCAGGGTAAGCATCCCATAGTTTCATCATAATATTAACTAAGCTATTTCTGTTCTATGAAATGTAATTAAATAGTCTTAAACATGTTATCTTAATTTACATAACAGCATTTTTTACGGTGTTCGAAAACAAGGTGCTTAGGAAGAGATTTGGTCCAAAATTGGTTGAAGATACTGGGGAGCAAAAAAGGTTACATAATGATGAGTTGCACACCCTGTACTCCTCACAAGACATTGTTAGGATAATCAAATTTCACAAATTACGGTGAGCAGTGTGAATGGCAGAAACTAGAACCATTTTCAGAATATTTCCTGATAAACCAAATGGGAAGAGACTATTGGGAAGACTTTAATGCAGATGGGAGGATAACATTAGAATAGAGTTGAAAGAAATAGTGTGTAATGGTGTGGACTGGATAGAACTAGTTCAAGATAGGAATAGGTGGCGTACTTTGGTAAGTGCAGCAATGGAGTTCCTAATGCCACAAAGTAAATATAACTCACGGGCTACCAAAAACTCTTCCATCAAAATAGTTACTTACGCACGCTCACCATGTGAAACAATTTCTGATAAAATATATTTGATTTATCATGTAACTAAAATATTTACACGGTAATGAATATTATCTTAGAGAATCCCTGTTTGATTTTTCAAATACGATATAATTATGACCCCTTAGAGATCTAAAGATGCTACAATCTCCTTATTCTAGGTCCTAATTTTCATCGATGTGTTAAACCCCTTATAAAGAGGGCAGGGTTCGAGTACAGGACAGAGTGTTTCCTGATGTACAATATATGGTATGATTTCCGCCGTCAGGTAGAGTGGTGTGCTACTTCGACAGCTGGTCCCTCACCCGGACTGGAGACGACCAGTACAGGATTGAGGATATTGACCCATCCCTCTGCACTCACGTCATTTACGCCTTCGCTGATCTTGCAAGTGATGGTACCATTCAAGTCGGAGATCCTTCAACGGACTTGCCTTCAGGATTAGGTATCTGTCGATATTATTATTTCATGCAGCTTCCTTTTTTAAGTTGGTTTACTCTTTTTTAGGCAATGGTTTTTTTATTGCTCGTTAAGGATGGCAACCAAAGTACACCCCTTTTATGAGAAAAGCTTATAGTATTGCCATGACAGGCTCAACCACAGCGCTATTATTTAAGCTGCACCATACTGGAAACAATCAATATATGTTTGATACCCTTCAGGGTAAACGAAGTGTAAATATAATAGCCAAACTTATAAAACATATTGGGAGATGGATGAGTACGGAACTATTTTTTTAACTTAAATGTTCAAAAGAAGTCCAAGGCTACCGTGGACCAAATAAAGGAAACGTAGACTTACAATGAAAGTACTTGCAATCCAAGTAATGAATACTAACATTCATTCCAAGTAGATCTACTTATATTTAAATTACTGAAGACAAGATTTAGAAGTGAACATTGGCTGACTTAAGGTACTGTACGTTTGTTTGTTAGTATAACTTAGTAATGGTGTACTTGCTTCTAATGACTTATTCTAATTAATCTTCGAATAGACATAAAAACCTGACTCCAAGCTGTTAGTTTACCATCTAGTGAAAGAAAAGATATCAATGTAATGCTTAGTGTGAACTTTTTAGCCTACCGGGGATCCTCAAATAGCCTACGTCTTACATTTAGTGAACTTTACGAGTCATCATCATCATCATTATCACTGTGAACTGTTTCCAGGCTGTGACTGGTTCTGTTTAGTGAAATACTTTCATATCCCTCTGTCCTTCCACCATTCTTCCTTTTTTAATCGCTTCCATTCCTCTCCTTACGTTTTCACACTTGTTGCTATCTACTTCTTCCTATCTTCCTTGGTCTCTCTTGCGGTATTTTCCCTCCAAACTATAACTCTATCACTCTCCTTGTGATTATTTTCTTGTCTATCCCATATACACAATTAAAAATTCGCTTAAGTTTAATTTCCAGACGGCTATAACCGTTTGCAACAGCTGAAGCAGCATAGCTCGCATCTTAAGACGCTGATCTCCGTCAATGCTGTAAGTCCCGCTGTCTTCTCTTTGGTGTTCAACAACAAGACCTTGAGGGCGGTGTTCGTGAATAGTACCACCAACTTTGTGGAGGAACATGGTTTCGACGGGCTTGACGTAGATTGGGAGTACCCCGCCATCGGAAAAGGCACTTCCCCTACGGACAAGGTGAATGTCTACCGACGCAAGATTTATGCCATTTTACTTCTAAAAATACATGTATTATATTTATGTGATGGATATTTTTAGATGATTCGTCAGACAATCATACTGATTCAATCTTTAGAACCTCATCTGATAAAGATGTATTAATATTCATATATCCATGAGTGTTTAATATTACGTTCTCAAACGGCTAAGCTCAGTCAGTAGGATGTCTTCCTACTAAAATAAGTGTGGTGTATTCTATTCCTGGCAAAAATGGAAAAATGTATGATTGGTGAAATGTGGGTTTCCCCTTTCACGGTGATTAATTAAGAGCCGGAGAAGCTGAGTGTTGTGTATTTTCTAGATTTAAGTTGGTTTATAAGTAATGTGCTGATACAGCCATGCCATTCATAATGTGCACGTTAAATACCTTACAGATAAAGAAAAATATTACTTTAAGGTGTCCGGAGTTTGATGCCCGATTTTATGAGCTGAGGGTATTTACACCACCCTTATTCCTTCTGTTTCATAAACAGTTTATTTTCATAAAAAAAGGTCACTCTCAATATTTTTCTACTCTACTAGGCCGCGTGTTGAAGTAGTATGTGATTTCCTTCCTCCACTACCTCCTCCCCCCTCCCCAGTTTAATATCATATAGAGCCTCGTGAGATCGTAAACACATGAAAAACAGAATGTAATGGAAGGTTCTTATTGCATGCTCAAATTATATAAAATCAAATCCCATTTTTTTAAAGTGGCAAATAAGGTTTCGGATGCTAGTATACAATGTATTTTTATTTGTCTAATTTAGAGCGCACTCTACACCGATTGTTACTTCTAAAAGAATCCGAACGATTCTCTTCTCGCAGGTAGCTTTCTCTGAAACCTTGTCCGATCTCCGCAACAAGTTCACCCCTCTAGGGTTGCTGCTCACCATAGCGTGCCCGTCACCATCCATCTACATCCGAAAGTCATATGATGTCACCAGCATTGTGAGGTACGTAATATGTAAATAAACTCCTTACGTAGATCAAAGGATCGCAACAAAACTTTTCTCTTCAAGTCTATTCTCGACCACACTCTTTGAGTTCGTCGCATGACTTCCCGAGCTCTTTGCCCTTCTTCATCGATGATCCTCCGCTAAAGTTATCATTGGCCGGCCTTGACGTTGGTGTCACTTGCGGTTTTTCGGACCAGAGCTTCTCTTGAGACGTAATTCCTGGTCTTTCAGGAGATTGTGATGGTCACGTGATATAGATTGAGCGTCAACGCTCGATGACTGGAAAGGTTGAGGTTTTAATTTCAATAAATTACAACAAGGGGTGAGTTTTTACAAATGAGATTCATTATTGAAGTTTTCTTCTCCTCTTTCCACGTTAATGCACGTGGGTTTACTCTAAACAACCTTCCTCGTCTTCATAACATAGATCAAGCAATTAATGGTGCATATTATGTGATAAATACACTGTATATCATTGTTAAGGAATCTGCATGGTTACTATTGGGAAACGTCTTTGGTCATATTCTCGTTTTGTGTGGTCAATCTTCCCCCAAATAGAAGACAAGTTTCGTAACGTTGGTTAATCGAGGTAGCCAGTAGCTCCTTATTACCCCAGCACACTACCATCAGACATAGCTGAGAGCGAGGAGATTTGGTAACAGTTAACTTAGAGAAAGAGAAGATAAAGCTTTTCTCTGTAAGACCTGCAGTACACTCAGCAATGATATTGGGTGTAGTTTCCATTTTAGGCTTAGTTTATAGGTAATGCTATTTTAAAGAGATAAATAATTGTAATGACATGTGCATCTATTATTACACCTTCAAATCGGTGAAGTTTCAACAGATATATGAATTTATTTAGGTCTTGAAGACGTTATCGATAAGAATGCACTTGCAAAAGTAGGGGGGGGGGGTGTTTTTAAAAGAAAGGTAAAGGGTTTGAAATGCTTTCCCGACACTTTGATCAAATATACAGCATTTCAGGACTAAGAGATTAGGTAAACAATCAATTTTATTTATGTGTGTCTGTGATGTGAAGGAACGTCGACTTCATCAACCTGATGACGTATGATTTCCATGACACCCACGAATCAACCACGGGGCTGAATGCACCACTATTTGAGAGAGAGTCGGATTACAACAAGGACCTAAATGTGGTATGTTTTTGTGTCGAGACCCAAGGAAAAGTTTTTTATGTGTTTTAGGGCTGACTTATAAAAAGGGATTGTTTTCTTCTTAGACGCTTCTAGGTAACTGTAGGTACAGTCCAATAGTCATAGAGAGAGCCTTTTAGATATTTTAAATAAACCAAAACTATTTTATCAGTTTTATTTTATTCGTATTGATAATATATAATACACATGTGGAGGTAGCAAACATTCGTACAGCTAATTGTAGTGATCATTTGAAGAGGAAACAATCATTTAGTTATGAATATAGCCGTATCAAGATTCATATTTATACCTTTGAAAAATTACACCTGGGGAAGGGAATCAAACCAATGAGCTGTCCAGGAATTATCCCATGCTCAGGATCATTCTTCACCCATAGTTTAAGGTAGAGTCAGATTCCTGGATAGCTCTCTGATAGAGCATTGATGGGCTAAGCCAAGGGTCGTAGGATCGATTGCTTTGTACAGTTGGCATTTTTCAAATTTACGAATATCTGCAAGTATTTAGTCTGTATATATATATTTATCAAAAGCGACAGCCGCATATTACATGACTTTAGGTTGAGGTTGGGTATTTTCCTTAAAGGTTTTCTACTCTTCTTAAACAAAAATGTGGTTAAACTTACTAAAAATTTAACTATTCTCATCTCTATCACATTAGTGGAAAACTTACATACGCACATAAACCGAACAGGTAGTTAGATGCGGTGTTGAAAGAATTAATAATTTAGGAGTTTCCAAGTTCTCGATACACAATTAAAAAACAGATTACTGATGTTTTTATCACCGCGTCCTAATAAACGTTCGGTTTATACGCTTGCGTACTAATTATTCTAGTGATTTTATGGATTACGGGGTTTATTTATAGAAATGTTCTCGCATTTGCGTGGAGGGAAGGTTGTAAACAATTTTGGAAATACCACCCTCAGTACACCCGACCAAAATTCTGACCTCGATATCCCCGTCATTGGCAGTCTAGTCTACTGTGAGACTAATGCTTTAAACTATGTGGCCACCGAGGTGAGTTGGATTACTGTTGATATATGTGCAGAACGCTGGGGTTGAGAACTGGCTGAGCAGTGGAGCTCCAGTGGAGAAGATCATCCTAGGTATGGGCTTCTTCGGGTCCACCTTCATTCTGACAAACGTCAGTGATAATGGAGTGGGTGCCCCAGCACTTGGACCCGCTGCGGGTACCAGAGTCAGCCTTCGATACAACCAGGTACCATACTAGTAGCATGTGTGGCGTACCAAAACAATTTGACCTTAGATCCCGATATGGGTTTTTCCCTGGTGACGTCATTATGATGTCGCAACCTTGATTGGCTTATTTTGGTTTGGGTGACGTAATGGTCCATTGGTTTTTATGTGTGTACCCCATTGGATCTAATGTCAGCGTAGGATTTGGACTGACGTAGGAGTTTATTTGTGGGAGTTTTTTATTTATTGGTGTGGAGTGTGCAGTCTCTGTCATTGGGCACGCATCCCACTTAGGCGGGTGACATTCACGGTTCGCATTTTTCTTTGCCAGTGATCAATGCCCATGAGGGTTGGGAGCGTGCAGTATCCTCCTTTTTCAACGGCTGTCTAACAGAGAGTGAAAACTACTGGTCTGGCCTCCTTGTCACATATCTTAATCTATTTTGGTGTCGCAACCTTCCCCCTGATGAATCATAACTGGCGCCAATTTGCCAGATTGAGAAGAAAAGTTGAGGTAGGAATATATCACTACCTTTAATTATGTCACAACCCACCCACCAGCAATAGGTTTTGCCAGTGACGTCATCTCAACTCTGGTGCCAGTTTGCTGGCTCGACAAGAAAAGTCGAGACAGGAATAGATCATAACCTTGAATTATATCACAATGGGTTTCCCTGATGACTCATATCTGGCGTCAGATTGGTGGCTTGACAAGATAAGTCGAGACAGGAATAGATCATAACCTTGAATGATGTCGCAATGGGTTTCCTTGATGACTCATACCTTGCGCCAGTTTGCTGGCTTGACAAGATAAGTCGAGACAGGAATAGATCATGACCTCGAAACCGTAAGCAAGTACAAGAGGTCATTGAACCTGTTTATGACAGGTGCCAGTTTGGCGGCTTGACAAGTCGAGACTCGTATCTGGTGACCATACGTATTGGGATAAGTTAAGGGACAAAAAGGGTTTTCGTGAATAAAACACGATATTACAAATATATAGTTACCATATATTAAAGGTTTCATAGACATACATAATATTTATTATACATTTTAACAGGTATGATGTATACATTCATTCATACGTTTTTCTACAGTGTCTCTTAGATGAGGTCCCAGACCTCACAAAGACGTGCCCAGTCAGGTGATAGATAGGCGACACGTTTGAGTCCGGCGTATTGTTTCTCACTGATGACGACCATACAGTCACCGCACATGCGTCTTGAAGAGATTTCATGATTAGTCAAACTAATCTTCTGAGGAGGATACGCGTTTCTGAAAAACATTGATATGATCGAATTGTAGTTGCTGAGTTCTTGCCACTCTTTACGGTTAAACATCGCACAATTTCCTCCGTATTTTTTTAGCTGGACATAGGGCGTAAAGTTTTTCTCGACCCTTATGCCAACGATGACTCATTTGACGTCAAATTCATCCAGTGGAAACATAGTGTTGAAAATACTGGTGATGGCGAGTGGCTTCACCGGCTTTGCGGGTGCAAACGTCTTGACCTTCCATGATGTTTGATTGCTTCAACGACTGTTGTGATTATGGCCGGCACGCAGTCGGGACGCTCTTTTATAGCCAATAGGGGGAAGCCAAGGAGCACACTGATTGGACGTAGTTTCTTGAGGGGAGGCAGGAGCTTAGTCTCTTGAAAAATGTGTTGGAATATATCAACACATTAGCGTCGTTGTATGTATGATTGGTAGGTGAGAATAGGGTTAGGAAAGTTTTCAATGGAATTTTCTGGGTGCGTTAGAGAAGTTACATGAAACAGTAATCTTCGCAATCGTCTGAGGCTATGAATTGATGTTGTATTGTGTTATGGGACGTGCGGGAAGTATTTTTTGATATAAATGCCAGATGTGACTTTATACGGGGGAAACCATAACTGTCAAAGTATTTTCCCCTGCCTTTATTATCAATAAAGATGGTGAACCAATGCGTCCTAGGCTTGGTGAGTGTGTTCGTATTAATGAGGTGAGCGGTAGGTCACGATATTCTTGTGAGTAGTTTATCAACAGGAAAACACCCGATAGTACAGAACGGAACCACGGGTTTGTTTTAAGCGCACGTCTTATGGTGTACGTGTCCATTTTCAATTATCCAATCTCTAAGTTCCCAAACGTTGAAGGCCAAAAAGAAATTCCATACATAACTATGTGTCATGCACATGGTGCGGCCCGATTTAAGTATTTTCAAAGAGGAACAACCTCTGCCATACAGATCTACGACAGGCGTAGGCGTGTTTTTGGCGAGAAACATTTTCTTCTCTGCCCCCTTGACGTAGACGGTTTCTGCACGCATTGTGGACGGGCAATGAGGGATTCGAGCAGTCTGTAATCTACATCACCGCTATCCTAGGGAATACCATGCAGTTTGTTAACGATATAATCGGCTTGCTTTTAGCAGTGGTGGAAAGTTCCTCGATGCCGTATGGAGGTTTTAACACCCAATGTTGAAATAATGTACCACATAAAGATAAAACACTCAATTCCTTGACGATAAACTCTTTGCTGTAGTTGATGAAGCTATGGAAATCTACAATGATGTCCATGATTTAAATTACGGGGTAATGGGCGGGAAGTCGCTGATATTAACTCCCATAATCGGTCACGACGTTTCTGTCCTTGTCGATGGTGATGATGTTGGCAAAATCCCCGTACACGATGCAGTTGACAGTTTCGGTGAGAGCTCTGGTGTAGGTCACTTCGATGCTCAGAGAGCCATGCCTCGACAAATTCCCATGCGATTTCATGTGGGTGGACAGATTAGGTGTGAGATCGAAAGCCATGAGATGGTATCCCTTAGGGAAGGCTTCACGTGCGATATCACTATCTTCGTTCATGAAATGAATACCCGTTCTTGAAAACAGTGTGTGATGGGACATGACATGTTTGCCGTTTGAAAAATTGGTCACTTGTGCAATATAAAAAATGCGTCATTTTTTTCGTATATTCTTCAATTAAAATTAAAAAGTGTTGGGTAAAAACTAAAAATGAACTTTTTTTTAACTAATAATATTTTTCAGCGCAACATCATATATTTTTCAATTACGTAAATATTCATTTTTGGAGTTATTTAAAAAAAATTAGCAGAGAAAACTTAATTAATTAATATTTATAAAGTTAACCTAACCTAATCTAACCTAACCTAGCTATTGTAATACATTAATACAAGACAAATAACATTTAAATAAAATATGATGTTGCGCATAATCAAAGAGTGCATATTTTGCTTTTACTCATCACTTTTTAATTTAAAAGAAAAAAGTGCATTGCAGTGTACTAGAAAAAAAGCGAATTTTTTTTTAAAGAAAAAAGTGAGGTTACCTTTGGCACCCAGTTGTCCTGGCGCCCAGTTGGTAGGGCCCAGATGGCGGCGCCCAGTTGTCTGGATCCGTTTCAAGGTTTATTTATAGTCGCTTCAATGGGCTGAACCACATGTAAAGGTGTAAGCTTCTTATTGGACAATAATTTGGTTTCCTCATCGGTTATTGGCTGATTCATATAAAATAGCACGGATTTATCACTACGCGTCTGTCGTGCTCGTGCATCCGCCAAGTGTGGATGTGTTTCCCCTTCTCTTGGTGGTTAAGGGGCACAATATGCTGTGAATCATGTAAAGGTGTAACCCTCTAATTGGACAATAATTTTGTCTCCTCTTCAGTGAATGGCCGGAGCCTGCATAACAGCACGGATATACCGGCACGCGTCATTAGTGTTTCAGCATGCGCCAAGTGTGGATGTGTTCCCCCTCCCCTGATAGATATGGGCACAATATGCTGTGAAGGGCCTCTATGCACCCACTGTGGGCGTGTTTGTTTTTTTATCCAACCTATATCCCACGCAAATGCTGGTATACACCCTCATTTACTTTAATCACCTTGTCACCTGACTTCAAACAAAAGCCTTACTTACCTAAGTGGTAGATAGAATCAGGATGCAGTTTCCATATTTGTTGTGCCGGTATACATCTCACATGGTCACACACACTACCGTAAATAACCGGGCAGGAAACATTTGCGTGGTTGAAGAGTGGGAAGAACGATACCTTGCACCGGTGAGCATGAGGTCTAAATGTCAGGCTCGCCGGTTGACGGAGGGAGGTTGGGATTCAAATCCCTACTAGGGTTGGTAGTTATCCCTTTCTTAAAAAAATACGTTTATTTTGAACAAAATGCTAACTAATAATACTTTAATATTCGTAGAGTTTTTTCTAAAAATCGACCCTTGAATGAGCGTTAGAAACAACATCTGAGCCGTGGCCTTCAAAGGTCGTTCCAAAAGCCATGGAAGGCTTCGACGCGATGTGTCAGTGGATTTTACGTTAAGTAATTGTGACAAAATTGGTCACTATTAAGTCAAGGGTGGTGGATAATGACTCTTCAATAGTGTCATAACTATCCGATTTCAACATTTATGAGTAAAATAAACAAGTTTAGTCCCACTGGAGTGTTAACGACGCTTCCTAAGTGTTCATTGATACCCTCCAAAAGTCATTTACGACACATTTTAGCCCCCGGGGTTATATGACACACAAATCTCACGAGGAGGGAGGGGAAAAGTGAAAGAAAGCCCCGTGGCTGAACAAGGTAGCGCTTGTAACTCAGCTAATTGGTGATAGCACAGACACAGGAAGAATAATGGGCGAAACGCTCGGTCCCAAACTAGACCATCATGGGACGCGTGCCCGACGCCAGAGATTGCACGCTCCCCCTACCAATAAATAAAAAACTTCCACATTAATAAATTAAAACTCTCACACCTATAAATAAAAAAAAGCTCCCACACAAAATCCTCCCCCCATGGTTACAATGGGAAAAAGTCAAATAGGACAGGAACGAACAAACTTGAACATAAATAAAATACTCAAAAACCAACCCAATTACCCCCCAAATCATCCCAATGACACCCACACCTCCCCTCCGCCCCCGGATAAAAAAATCACGATGAAAAACTACTAAAAAACATGATGGCATCACAATACACACTCT
>CABEEJ010000547.1:219773-252125 GCA_901482245.1 Timema douglasi
TATCCAGTCCACCTAATTACATCCTATCCCTATCTTGAACTAGTTCTATCCAGTCCACCTCATTACATCCTATCCCTGTCTTAAGATAGTTCTATCCAGTACACCTAATTACATCCTATCCCTATCTTGAACTAGGTCTATCCACTACACCTCATTACATCCTATAATTATCTTGAGATAGTTATATCCAGTCTCCCTCATTACATCCTATTCTTATATTGAGATAGTTATATCCAGTCCCTCTCATTACATTTTATCCCTATCTTAATATACTTCTATCCAATCTTCCTCATTACAGCCTATCCTTATCTTGAGATAGCTATATCCAGTACAGCTAATCTTTTACATCCAATACTGTTGCCGGCCTGTGACCTGGGTCAGTTTTTTATTCTAGACATATATTCTCCATTAGTGGCTTGCTAGGCTTGTCGTAGCTTCATGTGCCTTATAATCTATCTTAAGATTAAGCTAGCCACAACATCCTGTCACCATCCGTTAATTAATCAATGTGAAAGGGTAAACCCACGTGTCACCAATGATAAATTTACGGCCATGCCACGAATCGAACTCGTGTCCCTTAGCTCAACAGACAGACATGCTACCAACTGAGCCAAGCTATCGGATTTACCTAATTACTAATCGTATATAAATTTATTACAACTAATCATAGGTGCCAAACCTTGTAAAGTCTGATTTTCATAGGAATCTCGTCATTTTGAAACTGGAAACTTATATTGCTACAATATCGGGTGGAGGGTGGGGGTGGGGGATTAAATTGTATCTACAATTTTATTCCATTTTATTAATATTGTAAAAATAAATTATCATACAGTATTCCATAAGGAAATATTATTGGAAGCTTTTGATAACTTTTTAGCTGAACTTTATAACTAATAAATAAAATAGGATATATTTATATAATGCCGAATTTTATTGATTTTCAATCAATGTTGGTGGTCGAATGTAGAATTCCTATTTAAAAAATCAGGGTATACTAATTTATTCAATCTGGTCTTTATAAGTAACAAATAATAAAATAAGACCAACAGGAGAAACACGTAAAATCTTTTAATATCTTCAGTCAGAGTTTTTCTTAATGTGTAACGAGCTGCACCCATATTGTTCCAGGCCAGATATGTGAGGGAAATGAAGCTAGGTGGTGCCATGGTTTGGAGTCTGGACATGGATGATTTCAGAGGAACTTGCTCTGATAAGAACATACTTCTTCAGAAGATCAACGATTATATAAGCTGATAACACCCGTAGCTATAACGTTAACCAAAATACAACTTAATGACTGGAGAGAAAGTGTGTTTTAACTATTCCAATATAATTAGAATATGAATTAATGTTTTATGTAACTAATTATTTGTAGCTGTGATATAAAAACTGTATCTTTGTTATTAAAATATTATAGTTAATTCTCCACCTTCATGTACACTCTGTTTAACTCGGAAGGTCTTTCCTCAACTGGTTACATCAGGATTCGATAAAATCTTTGATATCGTGGGCCATATAGGGTTACAAAACATGGTGGCCCAGTTTTTTTTAAACTAGCAAAAAATGTAAACTTTATATTTGAATTGTAGAAGGAGGAAAGTTTCATTACACATATTTTACGAGACAACTTTTATGTCTCTAACCCCATAAGGACCCAAACAAATACTTTTATTTTAAATTAATTTAAATATGCCAAAGACCTCTTTGAACTATAATCTTAATTGCATTAAAAATTTATCTTGGTTGTCTCACAGATGGCAGCATTCACTCAATTTGAGATAAAATTGGACTTTGCCCCCACTTTCTCCTCTTCATTTCTCATATGGTAGTCTAATTAGTTATTAATTTCTTTCTATGAATAAAATTACCGTTTGCTTGCTAAATTTTTGCCGGAAGTTGGGAGGGATGATATCAACAATTGTTGAATATCTGTCAAGACCATAGCAGCATTAGATGAAAAACTTTTTAAATGAAGAAAAAATTTGTCATCAAATTCCAAGACACCCTACACAGATATCAATAACTGTTGAAGTCACCATGGGAAAAAACTACATTCTATGTTTCTACTGGAAAATAACTTGATTTATCTTGGTCAAAAAAAGTTTTTGTCTAAAACCTGCAAAAAAACTTATCTTAACTTGGGTTCCCTACAACCCAACCTTAGAGTTATAAGAGTTTTTAATCTATAAATAACCAATTAAATTCCCAAAGTTTCAACAATATTCAGATATTTATAAAAGTAGACCAATCTTTTGAAAATACAAAATAGCGTTCGTTATTCTTCATTGTCAAGTAGTGATTGTAGAAATATTTCAATAAAGGTAGCAGTGTATGATATAGTTACTGTAGAAACATTTAAAATTACCACACGTTTTAATAGGAAACTTTTTTTTAAGTTCATTCTTAATATATTTTAAAAGTCCTGTCTCACTACCTTATTTTTTTTTAATGGATTTTCGCAATGTCCCATCCAGCAGCCGTTCAAAGACGCAGATACAAATGTTCACCTCACTCAACCCTTTCAGTAACTTCTGTCGCGTGTTCTGTGAAGCGTTCAGTGGACGAGATTTCCGTCCAACGGAGGTGGCCAAGCAGGCGGAAGAGAGATGGAACCAAATGACTTTGGAGGATAAGTGCCAGTACTTCGTCGACTCTAGGACCCCTTCTGGACCGGGGGGGGCCAACACTAGTGTAGAGGGCAGTCCTTTTGGATCAGGCGCTCTCAGTACAACTGAAAAAGGGGGGGCCAGCAATTCAGGACAAGACAGGTGTTCCGGTACTAGTCATGAGGTTTTCATCGGTATCTCTGGACAAGATGGCATAAACGCTTCAGGCAAGGGCCTCAGAACTTTTGGACAAAATGGCTCCAGCACTCAAAGAGAAGTTGGCATCAGCATATCTGGAAAAGCTGATTCTATTACTTCAGCCAAGGTCATTAGTAATTTTGGAGAAAATGTCTCTAGCGTTCAAAGAGAGGCTGGCATCAGCTTCTCTGAGCAATGTGGTCACAGCATTTCAGGTAAGGGCATCAGTAATGTTGGACAAAATTGCTCCAGTGTTCAAAGAGAGGGTGGTATCTGCATCTCTGGTAAAGGTAGTTCCATCTCTTCAGGCAAAGACATCACCTTTGGAAGAAATGACCCCGTCTTTCAAAGAAAGATTGGCATAGACATTTCTAGACAAGATGGTTCTGGGTCAATTCTCAACGATAGCACCAATAATACCAAGAGAGCAGACAAAAAGAACAATAAGCTCGCTTTCAAAGGTGATAACGAAGATAAATCCAAATTCACGAGACGACCAGGCCCCAGTATGACCCACAAGAGGTGCATCAGGGCTATCACTCATTCAAAGCCTACTCTTAAACGTAACATCAAAAGCTCAAAGCAAATCCAGAATAAGACGGCAGTCCAGTATCGCCCCAAGAACGCTCGTCAAATTAAGTCTAAGAAGAGTTGTATCGTAAATAGTAACAGTGGTAACACAAAGTCCTCCAGTCGAGTTGTGTCAAGGAAAACTCCCTTGAATAGAGGCGTCAGCAATGACAGCTTGGAATATTCAGAATCAGATTCCTCACTCAATAACAGAGAAGGTTGGCTCATTAAGACAAGTAAGGTTGTAAAAGGTGAAAATAAAGGTAGCTCCAAAACCGTAAACATCCGCGGAAGAAGCACAGGCGCTAGTAGCCTTTCAACATCCACCTCAGTGGAAAGCATCCGAACAGTCTTTCTACGAGTTTCCGAGACCACCCGTATGTTAGGTTCCAAGACCTCACCGAAGACTAATCGTAGGGATGCTGTCAAGAAACTCCGAATGGGCAGATCTCCAAAGGACAGTTCAGAGTGCTCCCTGGATATGGACGACGATCAAGGGTGTATAGAAAAATCCAGGCGACCCAAGGATAGTGATGACAGGCAAGGCAAGGGCAGAGATGATAGAGGTGACAAGGGTAGAGATGATAGACGAGGCAGGGGAAGTTATGACAGAGGAGGCAAGGGTAGTTATGACAGAGGAGGCAAGGGTAGTTATGACAGAGGAGCCAATGATAGTTATGACAGAGGAGGCAAGGGTAGTTATGACAGAGGACGCAAGGATAGTGATGACAGAGGAGGCAAGGGTAGTTATGACAGAGGACGCAAGGATAGTGATGACAGAGGAGGCAAGGGTAGTTATGACAGAGGAGGCAAGGGTAGTTATGACAGAGGAGGCAATGATAGTGATGAAGAATAGAGTGACGCTTCGTTCAACAAGTCCAGCTTTGATTACTCGGACGACTAAACTTGGGAATGTTTCCGCTTGTTTGTTTCTGCTCTGTGATGTATATGAGTGCCAAAGGTTTTTTACAATAGTAAGGTTCCAGACATATCTACTCTAACATAAATTGTCAATGATGTGATTCGTTTTATATGTATTTTTATAGTATTATTTTGCTTTAATAACGAAATTTTTAATTAAAAAATTGTAAAAAAAAGTATAATTATTTGTTTATTATGTGTATGTTTATCACCATGTCTCACTTACTACCTGTTCGGATAATAAGCAAATAAGATAATTATTCTAATGGGATGTGAGATGAGGGATAAAACATCTTAGAGGTAATCTACTCGCATGCGCATGGAAGGAGAGTGGGAAATCATTTAGTAAAAACCACCTTCCGCAAACCCGACCAGGATTCAAAACCTGATTGTGTGTAGTTGTTTTAAATATATTTAAGTTTCCGATTGTAAACACATCTACTAATTTTTTTATTTTTTGCTGAAAAATGTTTCGTGTTAAAGGGGGCCACCCCGTTAAGCGAGAAATTGTCGCGCAGACGTTCAGCTCTGAGGAGATATTTAATATACTTTAAGTGGAAAAATGGTATCTGAATACAGGAATCGAACCCAGGACCTTCAGATTAGTACGCTTAATATTCAGGAGCCGTCCCGTACCCAGGGTCATTCTTCATTCATATTTTAGGGTAGAATATAAGCATAAGTATTCGTATACATATCTTAGATCACACCACTTGGCTTGTTCGCCATTCATTAGTTGTAAAAGAAAGCACAAATATTTTAAACAGCTAGCCTACTTTAACTTCTTTATTTACTTGTCAATTTAAAATGTATTGCTCTTAATTACTTTTTATCTAACCTATTTCTTAAGTGTTTTTGTGCTCTTTTTTTTCTATCTATGTATTGAATAACATATTAAGAGACAGCTAAAAATGCAATTCTGAATTTAAAAGTATTTGCAAATAGAATTTATTTATAGTAGGCCTAATATTTTGGTAGGAAGGACCCTTAATAAAAAATAAACTTTTGTTTGCAGTTAACGTTAGTAAAATGTTACTTTGTCATTAGAGTATGTTTTAGGTATTGACAATCTCTATCAAAACTGCCAGCTGAATATCATATGATTTGAAATATGAATATATTAAAGAAATTGTAATAACTTGTGTAACGGACGGACACTTTATTTCCTACCAAAATTATATTAAAATGTTAATTGTAGATTATGCTTGCATAATATCACTTTAATATTAAGGTGAGGATGTAGGGGACGCGAGAAAGGGTAAGGATTTTTGCAGTTTTTATGGCGAAACATTTTTAAATCAAAATAAATCAAATCATTTTCCAGTAGAAACCCAGAGTTTAATGTTCATGACATGGTGACCTCAACAGTTATTGAATATCCATAATGAGCATAGCAGCATTGGATGAGAAACCCTTTAAATTAATATAAAAAGTTTTCAGTAAATTCCAGGACATCCTTGACAGATATTCAACAACTTACTGTTGAGGTCACCATGTGAAGAAAATTATTTATTATTTATGTTGTCACCTTAAAACTTTTGCGTATCGTTGTGCTGACCACATGCCACCCTCTACTCTCAGATGTTGGCAATATATTTCCCAACAAATAGATGCCGCTCGGTCAGTATGGCTTGATTGTGGGCTGAAGGGCATGGAGTTTTTCTTTGTGCATTATTTTGTTTAAAACTAATCAACTTGATGACTGGAATAAATAATGATTTTTTTCATTAACATTTTTAATACAATTAACACTATTAACATGTTTTAAGGATGCGTGCGGTTGAATTTAAATAAATTGTAGCTGCATTTGAGTGGAGGAAAATTGTAAGAATACTTTGGGGAAAAAACACTCTCAGTATACCCGATCAGAATTCGAACCCCGATCACCACGTCATTGGTGGTCTAGTATATTGCGAAAGTGGTGTCCTAGATCATTCGATCACCAAAGTGGGTGAATAATGATTTGGTTGAAGATTTTTAAAATAGTTTTTAAACTTATACAAATGACATGAAAATGTGTACGCATATGTTTATTAGTGAGTTTATTTGGTTTGTCGGTGTGTACATATATCATTTTATAATTATTGTTGTGACAAAACTAGTTATGTGAACGTGACGTATTGTTAAAAGATGTTCCACTTCAATAAGCAAAATAAACTGATAACATCGAATCTTTTAGAACCCACCAACTAACACGTGCTTAAAAAGTAAGTATGTAGTTTCAAATTTGTTGACCTAAGAAAGTATGTCACACTCAAAAATCCAATAAAAAATTAATTAACCATCGCAATATCGTGTGAAATGGACCACGTACCTATTGAACTTCAAGCCTTTGAGGATCAAATTTGTGTATATAAACAGCAAGAACATACATTGCTTTGTAGTGTTATATTTGTTGTAGAATCGCAAGTTTAATAAAACTTTCCAAGGTAAGATACAACACAACTACTGATTGTTTAATACTTTGCTTAGAAATATTTCGTGTTAAAGCGGGCCACCCCGTTAAGCGAGAAATTGCCGAGCACACGTTCAGCTCTGAGGAAATATTTAACATACTTTAAATTGGAAAATGGTACCTGGATACAGGAATCGAACCCATGACCTTTAGCTTAATACGCCAATGCTATTACCACTGAGCTATTCAGGAACCATCCCACACCTAGGGTCGTTCCTCATTCATAGTTTAAGGCAGAGTCTGTGATAGACGCGTGGAAATTGTCAGCTCTATATATAAGTGATTAATTATGATATTTAGATGCGGCTATAACTGTAACTAACCAATATAATAACGTGGCTATTTAATTTATCTCAATATTTAATAATAATATCACGATGCATTATTTAAAAATTATGGTTCACGCCAAAATAAAGTCGAAATACTCCAACAGAGCTCTTTTTCCTTAACAGCCCCATAGTTTGAGTATTATTAATAGAAATAAGTTGATGAAAATGTGATAATAACACATATTTAACTTTTTAATCATATTTACGGAGCTATGAGACTAGTCTTGATGAAAAGGGGTTCTAGATTTAGCCTTCCTCTAACAAATACTGTAATATCTTGATAGGCTCACAAAAGACAATTTAAATATATTTGAGAACTATCAGTGAGCTTTCCTCTTCACCTTGAGATGAGAAGTTATGTAGTTTTATTTCACATTTTTTTATTGACATGACAAAGGTGGTTGTGGGTGAAGGGAAGCTTAGACATAATATAGAAGTATTTCCAGAAAACGACACAGACCGTTGTATTTTAAGCCGTGTGGCCGGACAGCGATTAATTCTTTCTCGCTGACCAAGGCGGCCGCCTTAACATATAATGTAATAGCGTGTAGCAGCGTTTCTCAAAGTGTGATCCTCGGTCCACTGGTGGCCTATCAAGTAGTCCGCAGGATTCAAAGAAGTATAGTAAGATTAATGAATTGGTTACTGTTGATTACATATAAAACAACATTTTAAAATTCAAAATATTAAACATAATCAAAGGCGGGTTCATGGGGGGTCAAAGGGTCAGTTGACCACCTATGAAAGCTAGAAAATTAATACAAAAAAAACAAAATAAAAGTTCAAATTTTAAAAAGAAAACACAACACAGATAAATTATACAATTTTGAAACTTTTTAAATGCAGGAACCTCTTTAGACGGGTCCACACGTGCGTTATTCGTCCACGTTTATTCCATTTTCTTTTTCAGAGGTATCTAACTATCGTAAGAAATTAAGGTGAGGATCACTCTAAATAGCTTCGAAGGGCATCCAAATTTCAAAAATTTATCGGTGATGAGCCCTTTAAATGGCTTATAAAAGAATCTAACTAAAAAAAAATTAAGGCTAAGACTACTCATCGCTTCTACAATGAACCATTTTTCAAAGACATGTTGGAGGCCAACTCCAAATAATTTGTAAAAAGTATCTGATTTTAAAAAGACTGGAGAGGATGACCACGGTTTAAAATATACATAAGATCAAATATGAAAGAAAAACTATTAAATGGCTTTAAAAAGAAATCTAACAGTCCAAGTAACTATATTATTTATAATTATGAGCCCCCTGTAAAAATGATCTGGATCCGCCCCTGAATACAATATATTAATTTTATTATGTATTTCTATAGGCACAAGTCATTTAAAAAAGGTAATATATGTCAAGCTTAAGTAAAAAAATCTGACTAGTTATTGATTAAAATAACAATGAGGTTTATAATGTTAAAAATAATCAAAATATGTATATGAGCTTTTCCAATATCTAATGTAATAAGTTAATTGTTGTCTTCTATGTATAATACTATTTAATATTATTACCTAAAATAAAATTGTCTTGAAATTATGCCCATCCTACATAATTTTCAAAAGCCCCCCTACCCCCTTCTTCGGCCCTCCGATGGCCCCTCAGTGCTCATAGCTTCCATTAAGTGGTGCACCATTATCAAAACTTTGAGAACACTGGTATAGAGTTTATCGTGAGCATTGAGTCGTACTGATACAGGCCTATTGTACACTGGGATTTCTATACCGGTTAAGTGAGTATTTTTTTAGAATCAAATGTTTTACTTGTATAAAACCATAATTACGATTCGTTGATGGATTAAATAGCTAAGTTATTAAAAAAGATTGAATACCCAAACTATTGTATTTGGTAATTATGGTTATAGCCACATTTAATAATCATTGTCTGGATACCTCAGTGTACAGAGCATTGGCGTACTATGTCAAAGATCCCGGGTTCGATTCCCGCATACAGGTGGCATTTTTCAATTTAAAGAATGTTTTTTTTTGTAACCTGCTATGTTAGTTGCATTTTGCAAATAGTTCCCACGGGTCAAGAAATATTTGAGCACACTGCATGAAACTTACAAGATGGCCCTGGTGTAATCAGTCAAGGTCTTAACAGATACCTATCAATGTAAACTAACTAACTATACGTAACACTCCTATATGTTTTGTTAAACAGGTAGTCATAATGAAGCTACTTCTCAGTGCTGCCATCTTGTTGGTGTATCAAGCAACACAGATAAATGCCGGTGAGTATATAGCAACATTATTTCCTTAGCCTAAGTTATTAGTTTACGTTGAATATGAGTAAACTTAAGTTAAAAATAACAAAAAGAGTGTTAAATCTTTGTCTTAACATATGTTATAATAAATAACAACAATGACTCAGGTTCATTTTGAAAAATCTGATCAAAAGTTAAAAATTTCTGCTTCGAGTAGCCTTTGCAGCCAAGATTCAAACCTCTACCCCTGATCCCCAGCAATCCAAACTGTACGAGATTGACGTTTATTCCACGTGCCCACTGATGACAGATTTAATGGTTTAATTTAGTGGATACAAATCAGAAAAGTTGTTTATAAAAGTGTGCCCAAATTCGCTGCGACAGAAAACCTAACAACCAATATTTGAGCCTGGACCCTTAAGTTAATGAAAATTTAGAAATGTTGCTAGCCTGACACCTTATACTAATTACTAACCACTGACGTTGGTGCCTAGGCCTCTTGCTGTGGGCAAGATCGTTAGGGCAATATACATTCAAACGTTGCCCAGACACTTAAGTGCGATCTTTTATTTGCCTTACCATTGTGCAAAGTAGGGGCTGTGAGAGTTGTTCAGAGTTCACTACAAGTGTAGTAAATGGCAATCACAATCCTTAAGGGGGCCGCCTTGATAAGCGAGAAATTGCCGTGCAGACGTCCAGATCCAACCCAATATTTAATTCTACGATGCGTTATTTCAAAATGTGGTTCACGCCAAAATAAATTCGAAATATTCTCACACATCCCTATAGTTTGAGTTTTATTAATAGAAACATATGTGAAAAAATGTGACATTAGCACATTTTCAACGACTTTCTTATTATATTTGTAGATTTATAAGACTAATCTTGATGATAAAAGGCTATATATTCAGCCACCCTCTAACAAATAAATTAATTTTTTACAGGCTCATAAAATAACATTTTAAGATAATTGAGAACGAGCAGCGAGGTTTCCTCTTTACCTTGGGATTATAAGTTTCGGAGTTTCCTTTTTCCTCTTTCTAATTGACATGACAAAGGGCGGTTGTAGGTGAAGGACGAGAGGGAGAATAATAATAGAGAAGTAGTTCCAGAAAATAAAACCTACCCATTGTATTTTAAGCCGTGTAACCTAACAGCGATTGATACGTTCTCGCTGATCCAATGCAGCCGTCTTAACTTGGTTTAAACCCTGGAAATATGCCAATTAGTAAATTATAACATCCACATTGGTGGTCTCATGCTCTAAGACGTGAGGCCCGCAATAAATTTAACTACCGATGATGGAGAGATCAGGATTTAAATCTAAGCTGAATGCACAAATGCGGGTGCAATACCTCTAAATTCTCCATGCTTTATTCGTACCCCATTGGTGTAAATAAGCGGACAGCCCAGGCTGGGAGGCAAGATGAGGTACGCACACAAGTAGATACACCAATCCTCAGTTATTTCCGTCTCGCCTGCGTGGTTCTAAGATATTGTGTGTTCTCAGACTACAGAGTTGTCTGCTACTTCGGCAGTTGGGCGGTCTACAGACCGGACAACGGCAAGTTCGACGTCGAGGACATCGACCCGAGCCTCTGCACTCATCTCATCTACGGGTTCGCGGGTCTGGGAGAGAGCAACTCCATCAAGGCGCTGGACTCTTGGAACGAGCTTCCGGATGATTACGGCAAGGGTGAGTACCGAGTCATCTTCCTCAGTGGTAGATGTGAGGATACTCACTCCTTGGAACGAGCTGCCAGATGATTACGGCAAGGGTGAGTACAGAGTCATGTTCCTCAGCGGTAGGTGTGAGGATACTCACTCCTTGGAACGAGCTACCAGATGATTACGGCAAGGGCGAGTACCGAGTCATGTTCCTCAGCGGTAGGTGTGAGGATACTCACTCCTTGGAACGAGCTGCCAGATGATTACGGCAAGGGTGAGTACCGAGTCATGTTCCTCAGCGGTAGATGTGAGGATACTCACTCCTTGGAACAAGCTGCCAGATGATTACGGCAAGGGTGAGTACCGAGTCATGTTCCTCAGTGGTAGATGTGAGGATACTCACTCCTTGGAACGAGCTGCCGGATGATTACGGCAAGGGTGAGTACCGAGTCATGTTCCTCAGTGGTAGGTGTGAGGATACTCACTCCTTGGAACGAGCTGCCAGATGATTACGGCAAGGGTGAGTACCGAGTCATGTTCCTCAGTGGTAGGTGTGAGGATACTCACTCCTTGGAACGAGCTGCCAGATGATTACGGCAAGGGTGAGTACCGAGTCATGTTCCTCAGTGGTAGATGTGAGGATACTCACTCCTTGGAACGAGCTGCCGGATGATTACGGCAAGGGTGAGTACCGAGTCATGTTCCTCAGTGGTAGATGTGAGGATACTCACTCCTTGGAACGAGCTGCCGGATGATTACGGCAAGGGTGAGTACCGAGTCATGTTCCTCAGTGGTAGATGTGAGGATACTCACTCCTTGGAACGAGCTGCCGGATGATTACGGCAAGGGTGAGTACCGAGTCATGTTCCTCAGTGGTAGGTGTGAGGATACTCACTCCTTGGAACAAGCTGCCAGATGATTACGGCAAGGGTGAGTACCGAGTCATGTTCCTCAGCGGTAGGTGTGAGGATACTCACTCCTTGGAACGAGCTGCCGGATGATTACGGCAAGGGTGAGTACCGAGTCATGTTCCTCAGAGGTAGATGTGAGGATACTCACTCCTTGGAACGAGCTGCCAGATGATTACGGCAAGGGTGAGTACCGAGTCATGTTCCTCAGCGGTAGATGTGAGGATACTCACTCCTTGGAACAAGCTGCCGGATGATTACGGCAAGGGTGAGTGCCGAGTCATGTTCCTCAGCGGTAGATGTGAGGATATTCACTCCTTGGAATAGATCACTGGAACAAACGAGGGCTGCAGCCTTGAGGCACTATAAAGAACACTTGGGCTATGATGCAACTCACTTATAGCACAACGCAGCTCACTTGGACCACGATATAGCCCTCTTGTGGCACGATGTAACTCACCTGAGTGACGATGCAGCTCACTTGGGTAACAATGTAGCTCACTTGAGCCACGATGCAGTTCACTTAGGCCACGATGCAACTCACTTGTGACACGATGCAGCTTACTTGAGCCACAATGCAGCTCACTGGCTCACATCATCACCGATTATAATATTACTAACAACTGCCTTTATTTGTGTTCGGTCCAGACGCTTTCGGTCGTTTCGTGAAGTTGAAGGCGATCAGCCCTCAGACCAAGGTGATGCTGGCCATAGGAGGCTGGAACGAGGGTTCCTCCAAGTACTCTGACATGGCGTCCACGGCGTCTAGTCGACAGCAGTTCGCAGACAGTGTCGTCGCCTTCCTCACCAAGTACGGTTTCGATGGGCTCGACGTTGACTGGGAATACCCAGCACAGCGCGGTGGGGTGGATGCTGACAAGGTGAGTTTTCACGAGAGGGTCCAGGTTTAAATCTTGGCTGGTAGTTTTTATATCCTCTCGAATGTGGGTTTACTTTTATAAACAATTTTTCTTGTTTGTATCTATTAGATTATGCCATTTAAATTTGTATCGGTGGTCACACGGAATAAACGTTGATCTCGGATATTATGATATTCCGTTGATGGAAATGTCAAGGGTTTGAATCCATTTTTGGTCAACTGTGGATATTTTTTTCCTACGTGGGTTCTCCCTCTTTTACCACGCAAATGGGGGTACATTTCCTCTATATTATAGTTTCTTCAAACTTAGCCTATGGTTTAATTAGATGTGGATATCTCATACGGGTATTAAGACCTGTTACATCGTAATAAAAATATAAATAAAAACTGTTTAATTTGGGGATGACGGTGACCTGGTGGTCTAGGGGTAAGGTGTCAGACCTCTGTACTGGCGGCCGGGGTTCAATCCTCGGTCCCAGCACAGATTTATCTGATTACCAAACCCTTCCTTCACCTCTGACAAGACATCTTGTGAATGTGGGGAATGCCAGGCCTTCACCGTGGTTCGGATACCACGTTAAACTGCAGGTCCTCCATTTCATTTCCCAATCACCCCACCATTACACATTAGCGTAAGTGCGTATAACCCGAATGGGTAGTAAGACGCGGTGCTAATAATAATAATAATAATAATAATAATAATAATAATAATAATAATAATAATAATTTGGGGATGCAAAGAAGATAAAGATGGATTGTTACCAGGGCGAGCAGTGTTTGATGGGAGTGTACTAGTAAATTGTCCCCTCCCATTCAGCATAAAAATTGCCCTCTCTAAAGCCAGTGCACACATTATTCGATCACTACAATATTGTGGGTGTTGTTGGCCGCAAACTCTTAAGGCGTTAAATCTAGAAATGTAATAATATAATATTTAGCACCGCGTCTTACTACCCGTTCGGGTCATACGCTTTAAGTACTAATTACTCTAATGGATTAGGAATTGGGAAGGTATGAATTAGAGGAAGTGAACCCGCATTTGCGTGGAGGGAGAGTGGAAAACCATTTAGGACCACCCCCCACCCCCAGTTCAACTGACCTAGATTCGAACCTAGATCTCCCGGTCCTCAGCAGTCGAGCTCAACACGACAAGCGCGTTAGCCAACTACGCCACTGAGGCGGGTAAATCTAGCAATAGAATTGTCTGTCGATCACGGGGATATCAGGGTTCTAATCACAGTAGGGTGTTTTTTTATTTCCTGAATAGTTTTCCATTCTCACTTCACGCCAATGCGGGTATATTTGCTCTAAAATTCAATGTTCCTCATTCCTAACACACTAGCGTAATTAGTTAGTGTGCTATTATTTTCCTGAACGAGTAGTGATGCTAAAAACAAAAAGTTAAGGGAGATTGTAATGCTTACGAGTACAGTCCTGTCAAGTGAGGATAAAGCCCCTTATACAAACTCCGGATCCGTAAGAAATCGATGCGACAGTATCAAATTGCTCTGTCTATAGAGTCCTGAGCGTATTTTTATCCTGGCTCTTCCTTACTCCGTAGAAGTTGGTCAACTTAGACTTTCTATGGACTATTTTACAGACTACCAATCATAGTTAACTAAAAATGTGCGCGCGCATCAAAATAAAAGCACCAATGACAGCTATTCTTCTTTGTTTACATCCAGAATGCTAGTATATTAATTTGGTTTGCATTTTCAGGCAAAAACAAACACTAATTAGGAGTTTTATAGTTCAAATTATAATACAAATATATTTAGTGTGGTTGTACTTTTCCTTTATTTCATCTATATCCTGAACGTTTTCTAAAATAAAATAAAAAATATGTTTTATTTTATTGATAAGTTGACTTCTTGGAGTTCCTTCTTTCGAAGAGTGGTATTGGACCATGTATCTGACTATCTCATTGGTTTGCATGGTCACGTGATTTAAGGATCAGGACTGTTTAGACGCGAAAATAATTTCCTAAGGGACAAGGACTAGAAACCTACTGATACGGAGTCGTACTATTTTGGGCTTTAACACTGGTAATAACCCATGAGACAAGAGAATTACTAACAAAAATTCAGATTTGAACGCTAGAAAATCTCATGAATTGCTCGACATGAAAAACGTTCCTTTTCCAAAGCAATGACTGATTAGCGGGACAATGGGGACAAATAAATTTCTCGTTTGGATAAGATGGTGCTGATAACTGTCACTGGCCGGGTTTCCATATTTCATTGTTTTGTTTTTACGTGTGTCCATTTTACGATAAAAATTAAGATAACTTTATCGCATAGAACATTTCATGGATTGAAACCATGTCATCGCCCCGTGTTATTTGTTGCCCTAGAAGTGTATATGTTTACTTAACAATAAATAAAGCAAGAATAACACAATGAATAGAAACAAAAACAGCTATCTTTGCTTTTTCTACATTTTAACTTTACTTTAAAATTAATCCGGTCATCTAGTCCAACACCATGGCTCAATCTTTAGTGTCATCTTTCCTTTTGTGTTAAACGTCATGAGTTCAATTCTTGGCATGGGCGAAAAATGTATAGTTGGTGAAATATGGGGTTTCCCCTTTCACATTGATGAATTTATGTATGGGGGTGCTGGGTGTTGTGTTTGTTCTGAAATTAAATCAAATTACATGTCTTGTACTGTTACAATAAGTCGATTCATAAAGTTCACGGTAAATATCTCAAATAAAAAATAAATAGTAGGGAGCTCTGCATGGACTTTCTCGTTCTATTCTTTAAAAATTGAGATATTTACTTATAGCTCGTAATATATGTAAATGAAATAATATACACTAGAAACCCCAAGCACAAATTGCGCTGTAACTATGTAAAACATATTTTGATTCCTTTAAAATTTTATAATTTTATTTTTAAGGAATTAACATCTTTATCTATATATTTGGACCAATAAAAAAATTGATATTGGGTCCCCAAATGTCAATACTTGTTATTAAAATTTCGACTTCCTGTTAAAAATGTTGATACTTGATTAAGGGTTGCACATCTTATGGTTATCGCATTGCTATTAAGTTCCTCATTTATAAATTTTGACCATTAAATATGTAAATATTGACTATTGAATCTAAAATTATATCGATAGATCATTGCTGTACAAACATTTCCCCTAGCAGGTTAAAGAAAAGACAGTATAAACTTTTTGAAAGACTTACTTATATTTAGTTACTCTATGGCATTAGATAATTATTGCGTTAAAACTTAAGTAGTATCTCTTTACAATTAAAGCTCACAAATTTGTATTAATATGTGTGTCAATATCTCAGAAACTATTGCTTTTATACAGATATATTTCTAATGAAAGTTTTTTTAATTTTCAATAGTACTACAATTTTGCAATGGTAATTAATTTAGTATCTCTTATAGTTGCGGAGATACGGAAATTTCTGCTTCTGTAAAGTACCCTAAAAGTCATTTTCATGGAAAAATTAAAATAGTGATTTTATTGATAATCTTGATCAACACTTAGATTTTAATTTTAATCAAAATCGTTGAACCGATTTTGAGAAAATCGATTTTATCTTTTTTCGCCCTTTTTTTAAACGACACTTAACTTCAGGGTTAAACAGACACGCAGACAAACGGCATTGCAAAAATCACTTTTTAGAGCTCGGGGTGCGGGGGTCAAGAGACGTGGACATCTATCAACATTTCGGGTTAGTTTTTTTTACGGTTGCGATACTTCACCGTGTTCGAAAAGTTAAAAATTATATATATATATGCGTATAGCTCGAAAGTTATTGGTTTTATAAAAATATGTTATTATAACATATTTTTACTATAAATAGACCTACATATTTGTTATGATAATTAATTTCATATCTCAAATAATTATGGAGTATTAATCAGAACGGAACCCTTAAAGTAATTTTGACAAAAAATTGAGAGTGGTTATTTTGTTTGGAATATTGATGAATGTTTAGAAATGAAATTTAATCAAAATCGTTAGAGCCGATTTTGAGAAACTCGATTTTTTTTTCTCTTTTTTCCCTTCAGTAAACTACCCTTAATTTTAGGGTTAGATATCCAATTCGAAAAACCCTTGGGAAAGCCCTATGAAAACACTGGTTACCATCAAAATCTTGAGTTCGATTTGTTTGACGATAAAAATACTTTCTCTGTCTCTAAGATAGCAAGAAAGTAAATATAATAAATTTAATTATCACCTATAATGGTGGTCACGTGGACTATACGTCAAGCTGATTATTTTGTTTTTTCCTTAGTAAAGGGGAGATCAGGGTTCGAATCCTTTTCTAGTGTATTGAGGATGTTTATAATTGTGGTCTGAATCTCACAGGCCAACTATCCACTGGTCCTGGAAGCGCTTCACAACGCGTTCAAAGCCAAGGGGTTGCTGTTGTCCGCCGCTGTGGGCGCTAGTATCCTCACCGTGGACACGTCATACGATGTTCCTTCCGTGGCCGAGTAAGTATAGTACTCCTCACCCACATGGAAAGGTTAAGGCCTTGCCTACCTGTGACGTCATAGCCGAGTCAGATAAGATTCCCCATGTTAATGAATTTACGTTTTACTAAGAGAATTTTAAAGATATAACGTTGAAACAAAAAACATAAATAATTCTAAAAATAGTCCTACATAGTCACCAAATTATAATTTTTATCTTTAAGTAGTTTTTAAACGTATTTTTTTTATAAATCAACTACAACTTAGGTTATTTGGCTTGGTCACGAAAATGTCCTGTTGGAATTACCTACCAGGATGTAGATTAAAAAATTCCGTGGAAACTAATATCTATCTAGAATAGGAAACAAGAAAAAGGTCATTTTAAAATGTAAGTCAATGTTTTCAAGGCGCAAATATTATAGTGACTGTGTAAACTCGTCAGAGTAAGAGGACAAGTGTTATCAGCACATAGATAGATCCTTCTCTGG
Source organism: Timema douglasi (assembly GCA_901482245.1). Lineage (NCBI taxonomy): Eukaryota > Metazoa > Arthropoda > Insecta > Phasmatodea > Timematidae > Timema > Timema douglasi. The sequence continues at coordinate 237,450 of CABEEJ010000547.1, forward strand.
GTGATTGCTAATTTTTCTCCCTTTATTTCTATTTTGTATATTGGTGTCTAAGTGTGATAGTGATAGTGCTTAGACTGCTTAAGTGCGCCAAATTAAGATGCAACCCGTTTTGCAAAATAACTTCAAAATCTCCAAGTAGACAACGTCGTTAATATAAACTGGCCCGTTTGCGAAAAAATGGCACAACCCGAAAAATGCAACAACAAAATTAGAAGGAAAACATGTCAAAATTAAAATACTGTATGAAAATGGCAAACATTTACTTAAGATTAGAGAAATATCTTAGTGGTAATAATAATAATAATAAATGAAGGGTAAAAAGGAAAGGAGAGGAAAGTCCGATTTTATCATAAATTGAGTGGGTGCTGCCATCTGTTAGACAGTCATGAGACCTTTCTAATGAACTTTAGATTATTGTTAAAGGAGACCCTTATAGTATTTAATATTATATATGTGTGTAATTTTTTTAAAGTATTTTCTGGGTCTTTATGGGGTTTGAGATGTTAAAATTGTTGTCTTGGTAAGTGTGTGTAATATGACTTTCCCCGCTTTTCCCTTGTAGACTGAATATACTATTAATGTTTCGATCATATATTATCATCATGGTGACGTCACAAGGTTTACTTTAGTAAAGGAGTTGAGTCACTTTTCCTGCTCATCTTTATATAATGTTTATTATTTGTGATTTTCTTGGTAATAATTATGTAACTTTTGTTACTAATTTTTGTTTCTTTTTCTTCTTCTTCTTTTTCTTATTTGATACTTTTAATATAATTTATAATCGACCCCGTGGTGTAGGGGTCAGTCAGTGCACCTGGCTATGAGTCTAGAAGTCCTGGATTCGATTCCCGGTTGGCACCTTGGGTATTTTTCCCGAATGGGTAATTACCCCGGTGGTTTGGTTAGTTGGGTTTGAGTTAGGTTTAAGTATTTCCACTGGTTCAACACCATCATACTCACTATTACCATCACCTCACCTCATCGGGACATGGGAAGAGCCTTCGCAGAAAGGATGTACTATTAGTACATTCGGACGTCCCCTGGGCAGTGGTACATTAGTATTGGCTAATCTTTCCACTACTGGGCTACGATTGATGTAACTCAGACGCGCCATATTATTATAATCCACCGTTATGCCAAAGAGTGTGATATTTTCGAATCTCGAATCAGATATTTTCTTGAATTCTTAGAATCTCAAATCTCCTCAATGACCTTGTTCTCCACCAGACACCTGGACATGATCAACGTGATGACGTACGACTTCCACGGCTCTTGGGACACTATTACTGGGGAGAACGCCCCGATGTACGCCGATTCTTCCGAGACCACCGAGCTGGCGAGAGGTCTGAACGTGGTAAGGCGAGCAAGTGCAAGGAATTGGGACTATTTTAGTTACTATATATCATGCATGAATTATCTCAAGAGCCCATATTAGAGTCGATTAACCGGGATGTTATATAAATTATTAATAGTGGTGTTACTATTAACAGGGATATTAATACATGATTAATCGATATATTATACCCGCTATTAACTGATATATTCGATTAACCGGGATACTAGACAGACTAATAACAGGATTTTTGATTCACGATTAATAGAGATATTAGAAACACGACTAAGAGGAATATTATATACTCTATTAACTGGGATGCTGTATACATAATATTAGATTCACAATCAAGCTCAAACCAAAATTCTTAAACAAGAGCGCCTTTGTGCTTTCTTAATTACATAAATTTTAAAATATTTATTTCTCAATTTTGTTTCATATATTTTCTTATAAATATAATAAAACTATTTCATTGGTTTCAGTGCTACTGTTTGATAAAGTATGATACAAAAAAACGCATCACGATGATACGTCTGGTTCGAGCTTGTTACCTACAAAAGTGAGATATTATCTGTGGGGTGAGAGAGGTCTTAGAATGTCTGGTTCTTGCTGTATTACCTACCTAAGTTAGGTTTTATCTGTGGGTTGAGATGGGCTATTAAAATTTAGAACTATTTGTTTAAAAAAAAGTAAACCATTTACTTAGCTACATTTTTTAAATAAAACTCTACGTTTAACAAAAACCCTCATAAGATAGTTATTTCGAACAAAATCATTAGAACCATTTCAGAAGATTTTCGAATTATTTTAAACCCTATCTGTAAACTGCCCTCAATTGTAGTCCTAGAGTAAGAATCACGACTTCATCTTGACTTATGATTTTCTAGGATTTCTACATCGAATTTAAACGAAATCTATAAAACCGTTTTTAATGAAGCGCCAGGTATAGACTTACATACATGGGGACAGACAGAATTATTGTATGCTTCACTAAGTTCGGGGACAGATTAACGTCAAGTTCCATCATTATTTCAATTTCACTATTACAATACTCTCTCTGTATGATAAAGTATAACTTGACTCTTTTAACATCCATCCAAAGTAACTTGCATAAGGTCCCAAGCCGGGGTAAAAGTGACTATCACTCAGATTTTCAAGGCTGATAGAACGGGGCCGTTGTTAATTACGGAACTTATTAAAGGATTATTTTTTGTTAGGACACTTGTATCCAAAACTGGTTGAACAAAGGCGCACCTGCATCCAAGATCAACCTCGGAATGGGGACATATGGCCGCTCCTTCACCCTCCAAAGTGCCGACAACTCGGGTCTGGGCGCCCCCATCAACGGTGCAGGGCAGGCGGGTCCTTACACCAGGGAGGCGGGGACACTCGGATACAATGAGGTGAGATCCTGAAGCAAGAAACTTGTTGAATACTATCAGCATCATCGTCAATTTACTGTTAGTAAAATGCCTCTATTCTCCTCTGTTCTTCAGCCACATTTTCTTCTTGATTTGCTCATATTCTTCTGCTCTCAATCGCATTCTTGCTGTTATCTGCGCCTATCATTTTTGTTTTGTCTCACGATATCTTTCCGACTTCCTTCATGCCCTCCATTCTCCTTGTGATTCCTTTCTTTCCCATCCTCGTTACATAACCATATTATCAAAGCCTTTCTTCCTCTACTATTTAATGTACTCCAACATCCTCATTACATGCCTATATCATCTTACACTTGCTTCCTCTACTACTGTATCTCATATACCCCAACCTCCTCATTTCATGACCATAGAATATAACCCTTCATTTGTTTACTGTATCAAGTGTTTCCAGTTACCCAACTCTTGCCCGGACAACTTAATTTCTAATCCGGTTTCTACTTGCTACATATTCCTCAAAAATTTGATTCAATGTCCATTTATACTGCATATATATCTACGGGTACTTGCCGGCCCTTTACAGATCTTCTTTAAAAATACTTATCCACCTAAATAGACTAAAAACTATGACACTTTGTCTACCCTGAAAGGTAACAGTCTTACCTTGACAGATTACCCCATGTAGCAGCTTAGAAGACCATTCCATAGTGCAACCCGTCAAGGAAATACCGCCACCTCTCAGGTTAAACCGAGCGTGCATGCCTCAACCGATTTAAAATTTTGATAGGCATATGCAGTCGTCCTAAAAGTCTTGAATAAAAGGATTCACTTGCTCCTTCTCAGAATGTTCTCAGCACGACCGTCGATAAATTCCATACATGTTCGCATAGCGCAATATCATATTCCTTTGTGTACAACTAATCATATCCAAATTGAAAGCTGTGCAGGCGTTATTAATTCACCTCTGCGCATGGGAGTCTGTACCATCCACAGAAGTGAATTACTGCCACCTGCGCAGATATCGATCTGAGTATTCGGATAGCAATTAATATGGCATTCCGGCCGCAAACATGTATGCAAGTTGGCTTTGTTCGTGTTTAGCACCTTCTCTGGAGGGGTTGGTGACTTCGCTATTATTCAAGACTTTTAGGAAAACAACTTTCAAAGTGAAATGTTATCTTATTAAAATTAAATTATAATGACTGCAGCAGATAAAGGCAGTAATTTAAGGCATGATACATTTTGCCCTTTAGGCTGGATGGTATATGAAGAGTGCTCACGTCTGTTATTTAGGTGCCTCTTCTGACAAATATGATGGGGGGGAAAAATCCTTGACTTGTAAAATTATAAATACTTTAAAATGATAACTCATTAATTACTAACAGAAAAAATACAACAAGTTATTGTGATTTTATAAAACAATAAATTAAACGGAGATTAAAACCAGCACTTGACGATGAGTCTCAGTCTGGCGAAATTCATTTGATCAAGAGAATTCCGTTCTTACCTCGCTGAAAAAAATCTACCTTCATTCAATAATTTGAGGTTTTCAACGTTTCACGAAAAAGGTAGGCCTACCATTGGATGTAGAAGCCAAATTGATGACTTGAGAAAGATCTCCTTTAGACTAAATACGGCGGTATCATTGGCTATAGCGATGTGAATGAAATAATCTCGTTTATTTCCAGATCTGTGAGCAGAAGGGTCAATGGACCGAACACTGGAATGATGATCAGCAAGTTCCTTACGCTGTTAACGGGAATCAATGGGTCGGCTACGATAACGTCAAGTCTATTGGGATTAAGGTAAAATTAATGTTTCCTTTATTGGTATTTTCGGGGTTAGCCGTCTTAAAATCAGTGACAGGAGCTGGAGGAGGTAGCCATTTAAATGGTAAATAATCAAGAGCGAAGAAAGCTAATTATTTAGGGTGGGTCCGCTAGAAAATATTACTATACCTTTAGCCAATTAAAGTTTTTATATCCAGACTCTCCCAAACCTTTCTTCCTTCTACGCCCTGAAAATAAGATATGTATTCTATAGTAATGTTTTTTTTATCTTAGTACTATTGGAACAGTCGATAAATTAGGTATAATAATTATCTGGTGGTCTGGTTTAGTGGTTTTGCACGTGTGTTGTTGGTTGCAGTCCGAGTACGTGAAGGCGAAAAACCTTGGAGGGGCCATGATCTGGAGCGTGGAGACTGACGACTTTCGGGGCATCTGTGGGGACAAGTACCCTCTTCTAAACGCCATTAACTCGGTGCTCAACGGGCAGTCGGTAAGACACGCAGACAATCGGAGTGCTCTCTTTTACATATTGTATTTTGTTTAGTTGAGGTTTTTTAATTTCATTCTATAATTTTATAAGCGCACAAATTATATTGGTATAGCACTATTATTTTTATAGCACCATGCACCCATTGAAGTTACACGCATACGTACTAATTATGCAATGAGCTGAGAATAAGAAAGGTTGAATTAAGAGAAAGTGTACCCGAATTATCGTATAAAGAGAGTGGAAACTAACTTAACATAGATCAATACACACTTTACTAAACACCCAGACCTGGTGGATAGATATTTCCTGATTGGGTGGCAGGATGAACCTTAATATGAATAATAAAGATCTTCATCAGCACCAACGGGAATCGAACTATATTTCCTTTATAATCTATATCTTGTTTTATTTCCCCGCGCTATCAACATATCTACACTAATGTAATATTATTATTCATATTTTATAGGCATTGATACTATCTTTCAAAAGTAGCAGCTACAGATCCCATGGTTTGACGTATTAATACACGAAAGTAGATTTAGTAACTTTTCCACACCCTCTTCGGTGGCCGCATGGTTTAAGGCGCTACTCTCGCAGTATACTAGAACACTGATGATGGGGAGATCGAGGTTCGAAGCTAGGTCTAGTGTACTGAGAGTTTTATTAACAAAATTGTTTTCCACTCCCCCCCCCACACAACTGTGGGTACACTTCATCTAGCTATAACCTTTCTCATCCCTAAAACCACTAGCATAATTATTATATAAACGTATAACCCGAACGTAGTAAGACGTGGTGCTAGCAAAAACTTTTTTCTTGCTCTAAGACAAGGCCCTTTTTATGAAAATTGGACTGTACAGTAATTTTTAAACACTCTGTACTACTACAAATAGTTGCTTATCAGTTTTAGCTCAACCTACAACGTCTGACAATAAAAAAAACTCACCTTAATTTCAAATGTAAAGCCCCATAAAAAAAGTACAGGACAGGTAGAAGTACTTTTTTTTAAATAAACTCGTATTAAAAACAGCAGATAATAGCTCACAAGGGCTAAGATAATTGAGCAATAATGAACAGCAGCCGAAAATCTCTTTCCAGATAGTTAATTTTATTTTTATAATCTCTGATAACACACATGTTACAAACTTGTCATACTTTAAGTAACTATACCAAACCCTTCCTTCACCTCTGACAAGACATCTTGTGAATGTGAGGAATGCCAGGCCTCCACCATGGTTCGGATTCCACGTTAAACTGTAGGTCCTTCATTTCATCTCACAATCACCCTACCATTACACATTAGCGTAAGTGCGTATAACCCGAACGGGTAGTAAGACGCGGTGCTAATAATAATTTAAGTAACTATGTAGGCCTAAAGAAACAGAACACAGCTTTGACCTTTTAGGGAAGTAAACCATTTTATCAAAGTGGGAATGTAAGAGGACGTGAGTTAATAGAAGTGTTTTCGCAGTTTTTATAGCAAAACAATTTTTTGGACAAAATTGATCAAATATTGCTCCAGTATTGCGCCGAGATTAAAAATTAATGTCAAACGGAAATCCATTTAAATCCTTGTGTTAATCTAGGTATGTCAAACTTGCAGCCTGTTGTGGACAGTTTGATGAAACAGAATACAAAAAGGTTTGAGTCTTCTTTTTATAAACGTCGTATGAACACACCATTTGAAAATTATCTTCTTCTTTTTTTTTATCGCTGCATCTTATTTTCTACCTGTTCAGGTTATACGCATATATGATAATTACTCTAAGGGGTAGGGGTGGGGAAGGTAGGATATTAGAGGTAATTACACACACTTGTGTGGAAGGGGAGTGGAAAACCATTCAAGGAAAAAAAACCTCAGTAGAGCCGACCGTGATTCAATCCCCAATTTTCCCGTCTTCAGCAGGCCAGTCCAACAAGAGAGTGATGCCTTAAACCATTTGGCCACTGAGGTGGGTGGTATTGTCTATTATTTGGGGAAATATAGCAAGAGAGGATGGTGCACCATATTTTTACTCTTTATTTACCAGAGGAGTAGTAAAGGAAGAGCCAATCCCGGACAGGATAGAGAAGGCACGACTAAGGTGGGTGGCCATGTGAGAAGAACGGAGAGGGAAAGGATGCCCAGGAGGATGTTGGATAGGAGGCCGAGAGGAAGAATAAGGAACAGATGGCTGAAGGGAGTAAGGAGGAGTGTGGAGGAGAGAGGAGAAGACTGGGCCAAGGGGGAGGAAGAGAGATGGTGGTAGGAAAGGAGGTGGTGAAGAGGCTTATGTTCCAAACAAACCCATCCAGGGACTGGAAGATGTTCATGTTGATGATAATGATTCACCAAATATTTATTCCCACAAATGGTTGAATTTGCGCCTAAAATATATTGGGTAATATTTAGCACCACATGAGCACACGATAACCTTTGTTTTCTCTTATGAAAAAAATACAAAAAACACCTGAGAAATCACTGTTTTTGTAAATGTAATTGAAGTGCACAGGGGGGAAATAAGAGAGGAAAATTAAATTTTAACTCAAACTGAGCTAGTGCTGCCATCTGTTAGACAATCGTGATACCTTTCTAATTCAGTTTGGATTGTGGTTAAAAGAAGTATCTGTGATATTTAAATTAATTAAAATAAAAAAGATTTGCTGGGGTCCTTATGGGGTTTGAAATTTAAAAGTTGTCCTGGAAAATTGTGTGTAATATGCCTTTTCTCCTTTTTCTCCTGTACCGGTCATTGTTATCAATAATGAAGAAATTATTTCAACATGAGATTTAAACTTTAATACTCACACCCTAAAATAAAAGTTTAAAATGTCTGAGAAAAATTAAAATCATCATCGTGAACCTCTTCCAGCCACTCGCTGGGTCTCTTTGGAACATAAGCCTCTCCACCGCCTCCTTTCCTCTCTCTACCGCTCTCCCTCCACCTTGGTCCAATCTTCTCCTTTTTCCTCAACACTCCTCCTTACTATAATTACTATACCAATTCCTTGTCCATATCCTTTGCTGGGCCGGTATCCATTATGTCTGTCCTTTCCGAGACTTAATGTTCCTTTTTTTAAAGCAATTTTGCATCCGCTACTGACTAGCTAGGCATATCGTCTTACTAAAGCCCCGTCAGCCATCCGTTTAGGGATGTTCGATCTTGGATCGATCTTTTCAAAAATCAATTCTTTCCCCTCAATTAATCGAGTTTTTGATCGACTCAAAAGCCTCGATCTGATTCACGTACCGATTCTTTTTCTAGAGATTTCAAAAAGATTGAATCGAAAGAAATCAAAACTTCGAATCGATTCAGGGAAATTTAATTTGGTTGGTTCACCTCTGACAAGACGTGTATTAATCACAACTTGTGAACGTGTGGAATGCCAGGCCTCCACCGTGGTTCGGATTCCACGTTAAACTGTAGGTCCTCCATTTCATCTCACAATCACCCTACCATTACACATTAGCGTAAGTGCGTATAACCCGAACGGGTAGTAATACGCGGTGCTAATAATAATAATAATAATAATATTGTTGGCCTTAGGAAATGTTTTTGTCGACTATTATTACTAGAAAATTTTTGCAACCAAGTCTTGCTTACAAGTCTTACCTAATTAGTTATTATTTGTCTTTGATTAGTAAAGTGAAGCGAATAATCCACTGATCTGGTCTTTTTATATCTAGGTTCTGTAAATAATCACATCACGTTCTTATTCTGCAATATATTTATGGTGATGTGTTGGCCAAGTCAATAGTTTGCAAATATTTCGTAAACATCTCATTTTCCTCATGGAGTTCTAGTAGTTATAGAATGGGGTGACCTGGTGGTCTAGGGGTAAGGTGTTGGAGATCTGTGCTGGGGGTCCGGTGTTCAATCCTTGGTCCAGGCACAGATTTATCTGATTACCAAACCCTTCCTTCACCTCTGACAATACATCTTGTGAATGTGGAGAATGCCAGGCCTCCACCGTGGTTCGGATTCCACGTTAAACTGTAGGTCCTCCATTTCATCTCACAATCACCCTATCATTACACATTTAGCGTAAGTGCGTATAACCCGAAAGGGTAGTAAGACGCGGTGCTAATAATAATAATAATAATAATAATAGTTATAGAATGCTTACATCTACAATCTACACTTACACTAAGAAAGTGATTCCCAAGTTTTGAGACACACCCACAAAAAGGTGTGAGGTTTCCTCAAGACAGATGCCAACAAGTGTATTTAGTTTTAGTCCAATCACTGGTTCTCAAACAATTAATTCAAAGAAATAAGGTGTACTGATTTCACAGTTTCTGAAAGATTAATTCGCTGTGACTGAGGAAAGAAAATAAGTGCGTCCCTCTCTGTGGTCTAGTGGTTAAGGTTCTGGTTTGCCTCCAAAATATAAACCTATTTTCTTAAGAATCTTCTGGAAGATCCTGGATCCTCAATCTGCCTTTTGAGTTGGGGGACAAAAACCTTTTTAAAAATACATAATTTTACTAACAACCTCCTTCCCCTTAGATAAACATGGTTCTCCACCAGCATTGATTCTTCTCTTCGAGTAAAACATTTAAAGTGCTCCTCAATGTGAATAAAATACTATAGTAAGCTTACCACTACACACAAGTGCCCCTGGATTTACAAATTGGAAAAAAGAACAGAAACAAGGTGTACATTGTATGTAAGGCCACACACATTATTTAAACCACTGCCCTTTGTGGTTACCACAAAAATAATTTAAATATCTTTCGGAGGCATTTAATAAGTCATCATATATCTTTGCTGCCTCCCCCGTCTCGTTACACTTTTACGGCCCCACCCCTCCGCTTGATACATTTTTGACGCCTCCCTACCCCTCCTCACGATACATTTTGACGCCACCCCCACCCCTCCCCTTGGTGTAAATTTCTAGGTGCGCCACTTTTGGTTAGTGTAGTCAAATAAATCAAACTTTATTTACATGATTTGTTAGAACGACCTTTGGAAGATCGATTCAATGAACTCGATCTTTTGCCTGAATCGATACTACATCTCTTGATCTAGATCGACCCAGAGAATCGATTCAAAGCCCGTGAATCGAACATCCCTAAATCCATTTATAAATCGTATATAATCTTTATTTCATTTTAATAAAAGCCTTCTTTGGTTTTTTAAATAAAATAAAGCTACTAGAAGAAGGTTAAGTAAGATAAATAGATTTTCGGAAATGCAGCTTCCATAAGTAATTTATCAATTTTCAATGTGGCCCCTTTTGACCCAAAAGTCTTTGACACGCCTGAATGTTAAACATACAAAAATAATGTATTCACATTTGTCTCCTCCAGCTGCCGACGGTGGTACCAACCGCCGGACCCACGACCACGACCGACCCGGACAACCCGGCCCCACCCACCACCACCACTACCACCACACCGAAACCAAACCCACCAGACACGGGTCTGTGTACCCAGCCTGGTTACGTCAGAGATCCTAGCGACTGTCAGGTGTACTACCAGTGCGTCGACGAGGGTGGCTACTACGAGATCTTCAAGTTCAAGTGCTCGGACGGCACTTATTTTGACCCCACCATCGACGTCTGCAACTACACTGATGAGGTCAGATGCTGAGACGAATTCTGATAAAACCTGCGGTGCAAGGCTGGGGAAGTGGGGCAGGGGGGGGGGGTGACGTTCCTTCCCCATTTCGAAGAAGAAGTTGGTAATTTGATTGAGTTAGGGAACATGTCTTAAAGCGATTTCGTCATAAATGTGTTTTTATAAAAAGGAAATGTTTTGTTTTTTAAATGTTAATTTTTGTAAATAAATTTTTATAACAAATTATAACTTTGCCATTGTTTTATTTTCAATATGTCTTAGTACCCGTTCAGATTATATATATTTAAAATATTTAAAAACAATCTCCATAACATCATCCAGCAATCAAGCAAAGATTATTTCCTCAGATAAAAGAGTTCCATGTGGTCAGTGCCACGAATCCTCCGAATGTTAATCTCAGTTTTCTAGACCGGAGCTGCTACTTTTTCATTCAAGGAGCTCCTCATTATTTTGTCCTCGCGGGGCTGTGTTTGACCCCATTTCAAGCCCTTACTTCACAGAAAGACCTGGAAACATATATTATAATCACGTTGATTGCATAGGAAAGGGAAAAGATAGGATTCTAGAGGAAATTTACCCACACTTCAGTGGAGGGAGATTAGGATAAAAACCTCCTCAGTATATCCTAGCGGGATTAGAATCCCGATCACCCTATCATTGTCTAAAGCTTATTCACACGTTCGCTAAAAATGTAGAACAGAATCTGCTCAAGTTTCACAATAATTCCCGCGGTATCAGAAATGTATGTTGACCCATGACAATCTGCGTCACAAACTAAAAACAACTTTCTTTTGAATAAACAGATCTTTAAGGTTAATGTCACGATGCATGTTTTCAAATTATTGTGCTGTGTAGTGAAACAAATAAACGCAGAATGAGAACAACAAACACTTTTTTTTTTATTTAACGAGTTATTTCAACTTACCTCACAACAGTAGACGAAGCTGTCTGCTAAGCTCTCGCTTTGTGTGCTCATGTGCACTGATTGAGTCAATTTGTTTTTAAAATTGTTTTGAGTCTCACAATCTGATGCTGCCGCGCATAAAAAAGGAAAGCCGAAGTTGTTTTCAAGTCAGGCCAAGCGAACGACGCCGATTAGACTGAAATCATGTGATTGGTTCAGAGCTCGTCACGTGGTTACGTTTCTGTTCTGCTCCTGATTTTCGGTGAAAGTGTGAATTAACAGTAACATGATGGTGACGTGTTGGGCCATACAACTACCTACGCTGGTTTCTCGTTGTTTATCTCCATTGATTAATAGAACAGTTTAATTCCCCAAATTCCTTACAAACAAATCTAGGTACAATTTCTTCTTAGTTTTATCTCCCTCATCCATATATCTACAAACACAATAAAGATGTGGGAAGTAGAATTTAAGGAAGTGCACCAGCATTTTGGTGTATGTGTGTGGGAGAGAGAGTGAGAAAAAGAGAAATCGAGAACCAGAGTAGGAGTTAAATTAATTCTAATAGGCCGTGACTCAAACCATGACATTCCCGTTACCAGCAAATCTGGCAATACAAGACTGACACTTTGATGCTAACAAGATTTATTTCATAATTTAGATTCCTGAGAATCTATTTGAAGTGGTCTTCACTCAGGATATTTCTGAAATTTGGGATACCCTAGAAGCTATTTGGAGTGTTCCTCACTGGGAGTGCCACACTCCCGCCATATGGGACTCCACTCCATCCCCCATTTGGAAAAGACAAATGGGTGGCCTTGAATAAAACCACTAGACTTCCAAAAACAAAATCTAAATGGAAATGCATTCTTATTAAGAGTCTCAGGCTCAGTATAGAACCTTACCATTCTCAATTGAATCTCTTGATCATTATAAACATTCAGAGCACAGCGTTTTGATGATACGTTTTTTTCAATAGGGCTTAAAGCAAATCCTTAAAGACATGTGAAGAGAATAAATTTAAATTCCCAGAAGTTAAACAAAGGCCAGTAGTTTGATGCTTAGATGACCGCCAGGAAAACAAAACACTTTGCAGAAATAAAAAAAAGTCAAGTTTATATAAATATGTCAATTCCTTATTTTAAGGTATTGAGCAACGATTTGATTTTTTAACAATATTACAACCAAAAATAAGAAGTTTAAACTTGACATTGATGTAACAGATATTTAACTTTTATCAAGTTTTTCGGCCTTTCCTCTAAAGAATTAAAAGTGAAAATAAGGATTTAAAATAGCATAGTAAAGATGCTTATTAAAATACACTTTCTGGGGGTTTCAGACCATTATTGTGGGAAGTATATTTACGCAATTTACTGAGGTTACCGAATACTTTGGCGTTACTCCTATCAATAGTACCTCTAGTGAATTAGTTTTTTTTAACTGATTCGGGTTAAGAGTAAACTTAAATCCACAATGACCCAGGACCTCCTGGAAAAGTTGATGCTTGAACAAACACCTGAGATAAATTTGGATGTTGATCTAATGATTGTAAAGCTCAAAAGCTTTGTGTAACCATAAAGGTGTTTGTGTCTGTGAAAACCATTAATTTTACGGTAGTGATTATTATATATGTGTGATTTATAAAAAAAATATATTATTATTAGCACCGCGTCTTACTACCCGTTCGGGTTGTACGCACTTACGCTAATGTGTAATGGTAGGGTGATTGTGATATGAAATGGAGGACCTACAGTTTAACGTGGAATCCGAACCACGGTGGAGACCTGGCATTCCTCACATTCACAAGATGTCTTGTCAGAGGTGAAGGAAGGGTTTGGTAAAAAAAAATATATATATATATATAACTCAGATAAATTTCAAATTTTTATTTTATCTATATATTAATAAAATAAATGCTTTGTTTGACTGTCATGAGACCTGCGTGATATTTACCACACACAGATGTCTGAAATTAAAAAAAAATACTTGAGCTCCTTTGTACGAACATGTGCAGCAAGAAGCCAAAATTTTAAAATTTAGATAATATTTTTTGAAACTAGTTTAAAACTAGGTTTGAAGCAAAGCAATATTATAATATATAAAAATTAATTATCCACCCATTGTTCTTTTATGCAAAAATACACTATACTGACTTTGTTGAAATCTCCCATGGCTATAGCTCGGACGTCCGGTTAACATATAGGGTGATTAAAATTTACGTTAGCCATTTTGTTTTAAGATAGCGGCTACAAAAAGACTTTTTAGCCTTTTTCTTATCTTCCCTTTTCCTCGTATTTTCATTGGACCAAATTTGAAAGGTTTCTAAATGAAGTTACTAATTTTAATTCATCCCATGTGAAGAACAGCTAGTTACCTAATTATATCTACACTAGCTAAATTATTAGTTATAAATAATAAAATATTTCCCTAAAGAAAATGTTTAATATCATCTAAAGTATTTAAGAATAATTTATATTAGACTAGCCATAGACAGTGCTTCACGTGGTTTACATATATAAGATAGTTTTGAAATTATTCAAAAACTATTTCCTTTTCGTTTCACCCTCTTAGGGCTTGCATTTAAAAAAAATCAAATCTTTCTGACTTTTTATATAAAAAGAACCTTCCTGCCAAGTTTCATATTTACAGCTCAAGCCGTTTTGAAGATACGTAAAAACCGTCCCCTACCAGCTTCATCCCCTTAGGGGTTGAATTTCTAAAAGTCCCATAAAATCTTAGGCCTATTACCTAAATAGATCCTCCCTGTCAAGTTTCATCGTTGAAGCTCAAGTGGCTTGGAAAATACAGACATACCTTTAGAAACTTTAAATCTTCTGTTTCACCCCCTTGGGAGCTCAATTTCGCAAAACCCGTACATTCTTGTTGGATACCTAAGACCCGAAAGGAAACTTCCTGCTGAATTTCAGGATTCCATATCGGGGTATAGGAAAGATATGGTGATGAGTAAGTGAGTGAGGGCTTTCATCTCTCTCTCTCTCTCTCTCTATATATATATATATATATATATAGCTATTATTTTTCTAAGAGATGAAGGGGTATTCATACAATATGAATATTAGCTTTCTGGTGTGAAGCCAGAGAAAGGGAGAGAGTTTGGTGAGATTCTAATGACTCCCTCTTCCCCCTAATGGAAATATCTAGGCACGCCAGTGTTTGGAAATGAAAGTGGTCTTCCTCCAACATTTTTTTTTTTTTA
>CABEEJ010000548.1:0-24314 GCA_901482245.1 Timema douglasi
GGAGGCCTGGCATTCCCCACATTCACAAGATGTCTTGTCAGAAGTGAAGGAAGGGTTTGGTAATCAGATAAATCTATGCCGGGACCTAGGATTGAACCCCAGACCCCCAGCACATAAGTCCGACACCTTACCTCTAGACCACCAGGTCACCACCAGTAATATAAATATATGTATATTTGTGTACCAGTGGTTTGAATCGGTCCAATGTGTAAAATCGTGCAGTTGGACCTGCTTTGCCTCTCCCCCTCCCTTGAATATTAATTATTATAATAAAACTAATAATAATATACCTCTAGAAGAATAGTTGCAGTAAATAACTGGACCTGCACTGAACATATGTGAACGTAGAAGACCTTGCTCTACTTCTCGCTATTGCTGCTGCAATCATGTGTTACCTCGTATGTGTGTGTGTCAAGTATAATTTTCTTATCTGATTGGATGTTTGGGATAAAGAGAGAGAAAGAGGTTAGGAGAGAGAGGGAGAGGGGTGGGGCGGAGAGAGTGTGTATGAGCGAGGAACACGTGTCTGTTGATTGGTGTACAATCTGCGAGGCGCAATGCCTTAGTTTTGTCCTCGTTATCTCTGGTAATTTAATAATAATAATAATAATAATATATTGTCTAGTAAATATGGATATTATAAACGTAAGGACGATTAATTAGAGATTACTACAGACAACATATCATTTGACACGGCTAATGAGTTCAAATATTTAAGAAAATCTTTAACTAGAGATAACAATATTAGATTTGGAAATTATTAAAATAATACAGCCGGGAATGGAATTTTATTACTCGGTAAATACATTTTTAGCCTCTCGCCTGCTTTCAAGGAATGTAAAATACAGAATATATATAAAAGGATTTTAACGGTTGTTATTTATGGGTGTGAAACGTGGTCTCTTACCTTACATGACTAAAATAAATTTAGGGTGTTTGAAAACAAGGTGCTTAGGAATACATTTGGTCCAAACAGGGATGAAGATGCTGGGAAGTAAGAAAAGGATAAATAATGATGAGCTAAATCACTTTACTCATTACAAGATTATTATTATTATTATTATTATTATTAGCACCACGTCTTACTACCCGATCGGGTTATACGCACTTGCGCTAATGTGTAATGGTAGGGTGATTGTGAGATGAAATGGAGGACCTACAGTTTGACGTGGAATCCGAACCACGGTGGAGGCCTGGCATTCCCCACATTCACAAGATGTCTTGTCAGAGGTGCTCATCACAAGACATTGTTAGAATAATAAAGTCTCGTAAATTAAGGTTTGAAGTATCCAGCACGAACGGAAGTATCTAGAACCTGGTTCAGTGTACTGACTGGCAAATGTAATAGGAAAAGATCATTGGATAAACATAGACTCAGGTGGTAGAATAGCATTGGAATGGAGCTGAAAGAGCTAGGGTGTAATAAGGTGGACTGGATAGAACTACCTCTGGATAGGGTTAGGGTATTATGAGGGGGACTGGATAGAACTAGCTATGGATATGGTTAGGGTGTAATGAGGTGGACTGGATAGAACTAGCTGTGGATAGGTTAGGGTGTTATGAGGTGGGCTGGATATAACTAGCTGTGGATAGGGTTAGGGTGTTATGAGGTGGACTGGATATAACTAGCTGTGGATAGGGTTAGGGTGTTATGGGGTGGACTGGATATAACTAGCACTAGATAGGGTTAGGGTATTATGAGGTGAACTGGATAGAACTAGCTCAAGTTGAAGATATTGTGTAATAATGGGGACTGGATAGAGCCATCTCGAGATAATTTGTTGGCCGAATAGTCTAGGGCGTTATTCGCTCGATATACTAAAATATTAAAGACGTGAAGATCAGATTTTGAATGACAAGTGGGTTTAATCCAGGTCCCTTTTTTCTAAAAGTTTTCCTACTCTCCTTCTATAGTTGAACATTTCCAATAAACATTACTTGCCTAATTTCTATCTTATTAGAACGATAGCATTCAACTAACCCAGACAGGTAGGGAAAAGTGAAGAGTGGGGGATAGAGGGGAAAATGAATTTGGCCCTATCATAATACTAATTCAGGGGTTGAGTTAGTACACCAACATGGAGACCAACTCCTAAAACCTGCCTTACCAACCACTATTAACGGGGATGAGCTCCGACAACCTGTCTTACCATCCACTCTTAACGGTGCTGAGTTAGTACACCAACATAGGGCTGAGCTCCAACAACCTACCTACCAACCACTTTTAGGAGGGCTGAGTTAGTACCCCAACATGGGGCCAAACTCCCACAACCCGTCTTACCAACCACTCTTAACGGGGCCGAGCTAGTATGCAGCAGGGTGGAGGCGGATGGAGCAAACTTTCTAAGATTAGGGCCACTTTAACATTTTGAGAATCTTTGTAGACACACTTTGCAACAACTGTTCTATCGAGAGTCTATTAATCATTTAGTCGTTCCCTCCAACAGTTTGAAAGGTATTTAAAATGAATATCACTTTAGGGAAGTGGTTCACATACCTGCCGGTAGAGAGAAAGAGAGAGAAAATGCGCCAAGCTATTGAATCTTTAAGCTGGTGTAGTTTTATCCGCGGCAAACTTGACAGTAGTCGTGTCTTAGCCAGAGCTTAGGGCCGGGATATATCTGACGGTCCCATCGGACTTTTACCAGTCCAATTACCCACCGATAATTAATGGTTCTAATGGTTGAAAAATGATCTTCCTGCAGTCATTCGACAAGCATGTTCCGTTCTTTATAGGCGTGGTGGGGTTTTTAGCTTTTAGGCGTTTCATTCGTATCTAAAGACTCAAGACCCCCGTCAATATAATCAGTAACCGTAAGGTCTTTCGCGCGTAGGCGTAACAGATTTCTCTGTCCACAAATTCGCGATCAGTAGATTCCGTAAACCGCAAGAAGAGATAAACTCCATAGAGTCACGATCCGTAATGTCCGTAGCCTAGTACTCCTTATAATAATAATACTTAGCACCGCGTCTTACTACCCGTTCGGGTTATACGCTTACTCCTTATAGAATTTGTACCAACGTTAAACGTTCCTAAGAACTTTCGTTAATAATGGCTACGGTTAACGAACCAAAGGTAGCCAAACAAATGAACATCAATTTGCGAATCGAAATAAAAGCATCAATAATAGTCAAGTAAATGGACACCATTTTATAAAGGTAGCTTATTTCATTTATCTACCCTAAATATCAATTACTAATAAAAATTAATATATTGAGGTAATCGTTATTTTAGATGAAAGCACCAAACTAAAAATAAAATTATGAAGTAGAAGTCTGGCTGCCACTCAGCTAATACACTCTACATCTTAATTGTGGCAGCAATGATCAGTGGCAACTAGATTGATTCGTATTGCATTAGTACCCCCAATATGACATTGTGGAGGTATGACGTCATAGTATTGGGTAGATTGGTTATAAGTAGGTGTTTATTGCAGTTCGACATTGGGCAATTATGTGTGGCGTTAGTGTATTCAAGTATAATCTTACGAAAAAACATTAATTACGTGCGTTTGTTAAAATAAATTTAATAATTTAAGTTGACATGCACATACTAGTATACTGCCGACATTGGTGGTCTTGGGGTAAATTATTATTATTAGCACCGCGTCTTACTACCCGTTCGGGTTATACGCACTCTTGGGGTAAAGTGTTCGCTGGAGGAACCGATATTCATGGGTTCAAACCCAGCCGAGGTCAACAGATTTTTCTTGAAGGATAAAAATCCATAGCACAACTTCATTCATGGGAGAAGTAAAGCCGCCAGTCCCATGTCGATTGTGGCATGTAAATGAACTCTGAAAGGTATGTGAAACTACCTTTCCGGCAATATTGGTAGGCCCTTTCGCTCTCGTTCATAGAAATTCGGTGTGGAAGGCAACGGGGAATCATACAACATTATGAACTCCACTATTACTTGGGATTTCTACCAGATGGTGCAGACAGCACTAACCAGCCGAAAGGCTGGGTGCATGCCCAGCTACGGGTGGATAGAAATCACATCGAACCAACCTTCGGGTTGGCAAAAAAAGGGAAAAAATACAAAAATCACACACGAGTCTTTTGATTTGAAATCTTTGTATTTTCTAAAAGCCCTTTCCTAAGAAAATTAGTTTATTCTTAAATTTCTTTCTTTTATTCTGTTTTTTTAGGTTGGATACTTTTAAGACTCGAGCTTACCAATAAATTAAATTTGAGATATGCATCGGAAAGTATACGTATAAAGGTGTTAAGTATTGTCTTGTCTGGTTTCTTGGTGATGAGATCGTGGATTTAATCACGTCAAGGCGTATGAATTTAAAAATTATATAGATTAATCGCTCTTCTTTCACGCAAATTCAGGTACATTTCCCCTACATCTCTCAGCCCGTACCTCACTAAGTGTAAATATGTGTGCATGGAATGCGTGCGTGCATACCCCCTCCCCTCCTTAAACACACACACAAAATTATTTCCAAAGGTCAAGTTATTTAAAAGTTAGATCAATAAGTCCTGCTCGTGTGACCGTTAATTAAAGTAATTATATTCGATTTAACTAATTACTACCTCAAAAGTGGAAGATGTTGAAATAGAAGAGATTTGGTAAGACGCGTCTCCACAGTTTTGAGGTCAGTTATATCTGACAGTGCCATCAAGAGGCTGTCTGACCAATTATCAGATTAATAATTAATGGATTGTCTTGGTTGAAAAATGGTTGCTTATAACGTCCGGTAAATTAGCAGCTTCAACATCTTAGAATTAGATCAAATGTAACTTTTTAACTTACGACGAAGAATATCTCTGAAATAAAAATTAGATCTGAGTCAAATTCACTATTTTATAAATCCGTATTTTAAAGTGAGCACATTACCTCAAGAACACCAAGATCTAACAGCCTAGCACCGATAAAATAGAGAGAACAAGGCTTGCGACATAATAAATATATTACCTTTGCGTACAAAGAATTACAATTAAATAGATGTATTAGCTAACTAATGATATAGAAAAAGAAGAATAAAAGCAGCTAATATAATAGTAATGATTATTTAGTGAAAAGTCCACAGCAAACAAAAAGTTATAAGTATGTACCTTAAATAACTCTTAAATATGGTTTTTTCTTCTAGTCCTATATTAATAAAATAAAGAGATTGTCTGTCATGAGCATTGCGTGATATCTACCCCACGCAGAAGTCTGCAATTTTAAAATCAGTAGATTGTGCATCTCGAAGCAGGATTTTTATTTTTTATTTTATTTTTTAGCTTATGGTATTACTGATCGGGAGAACCATGACATGCAGTTTGGTCGCCTTTATGTAGACTATTCGTCGCTCTGGTGGCACAGAGTATTGCACAGTATACCCTCATTGAGATGATAGTGAATATGGAGGTATAGGTGGGTCAGAGGGAGTCTTAAAACCAACACAAGCTTAATTTACCAACCCCTGGTGACCGTTGGGATAATTCCCTTTAAAATAAGAACCACCTACGGTACTAGCCGGGAATCGAACCCGGGACCCCCGTGTTCGTAGTAAGGTGTACTGACCACTATGCCATCGGGGCCAGTTTTTATAATTAATTAAAAACTGGGTGTGAAGAAATAAAATTAAGAAGTTTATTTCTATTTGAAGAAAATAAAAGCGTTGCCAGGTGTGGCCACGCAATGTATTGCGTTGTTACCACGGGAAACACCGGGTACTTATGCAAGTTTGTAATAATAAAAAAATCAAATTCAGGAAATTTAGAGTTAGCGCTGCTGATATAACGAGCAAGTGGGCTGAGTTTGTGTTATTGGTAGAAAATATTTAATAATAATAATAAACATAAATACGAAATTTTAAGTTGAGTTACAATTTGTAACATTTTAGACTATGACGTTGACATGAAAACAACATTACCAGAGGGAAAATTACAATCTCTTTATTCATCTTGTCCTTGTGATTGTGTAGGTTTTCTTGTTTGAAACGAATGTGCCTCATTAAACGGACAACGTAAACTGCGGGATTCCTCGTACCCCCCCACCTCCCTTTCCCCACCCTTGTTGTTGTTGTTGAGAAGTTATGACAGGTGTTAAAAATTACCGGAATTTTTTCTTTTAAAAGCCTTCAACAATGACAATCCCATTAACATCAATCTGCTTTACTTCACAACACTTTGCCTATTCTAGACAGTTACAAAAGAGGGAGATTTAGTGGTTTATAATCAAGACCCGAGATTGACATGCCATTTTTTTTTGTTCACACCATAAAATGCTCATAATTATATAATTAACTCGGTTTATAATCCCTTGTTGTAGAAATTTATATTTTATAAGTAATTTTTTGTTGTTTTGGAATTCAAGGTAATATTTTCTTTGTTTTCCCGCATTTTTATGTAATTTTTAGGCATTTAAAAGGATTTTTGAATTCTTTTAAGCAATTTTTTAGTCATTTTGAGGCACTCATGTTGAATAAGTAATTAAAAAATTACTCTATTAATATTTTCTAACTGCATGAATATTTTCTAACCCAAAGTTGTCGAAATGAGAGGATAGTGTAAGGATTTGTTTCCTCTTTGGTTGGAAAACCCACATTCCGAGTGAGACAATGCAACTAAGCTAGAGAGGGTTGCGTTGGTAGGGGGTAGCTATTACTTCTGAAGCAGATATTTGTAAACTAATATTATATTTAGCAGAATGCAAGAGTATAGTTTTTTTTAAGGATTTTAATTGAATTTTACATTTTATAAAGTGGATGTTTGATTTAGTCACGGGCATTTATTACGAGATTTTGTTCATATTTTCAGGTCATATTATAGGTAATTTTTGGATCAATTTTAGGTCATAAACTTCCAGGCCTTGGTAATAGCTCAAAATAAAATACTTAGCAAAATATATTACACTGACTTTTTCATATTTATCTTTTATGTTTGTTGCGGTTCAGTTTTAATTTTATCGTGACTTAATACCCATTCTGGTTTTACACAAATGGACTAATTACATTAGTGTGTTAGTGTTGGGGATGGTATAATTTAGAGGACGTTTATATGAATTTGCGTGAAGGAAGAGTGGAAAAGCATTTATGGAAAACTACCTTTGACAAATGTGACAGGGATTCGAACCTTGAACTCTTCTTCATCGGCAGTCCGATCGATTGAGAAATTGATGCCTTAGAATCTTAAACCATTCTACCACCGAATTGGATGTTTCTTTAGTTGCCATAAGTAAAGAACCATTCACATGTTATGCATATAAATTTCATATTAAAGCGTGCATCATATGGCCATCAAATCTGTCGATTAGAAATCGTAAATTTACACCAACACTATTTCACGTGGATCATTTATGATTAAACATTTACTGGAGATAAAGAGTTAATAGAAGTTTATAATAATGAACATTGTTGAAATATTAAATAATATTTGGATAAAAACTGCATGGAAAAGGCCGTTTTTGACCATCTTAGAATGGCTTCACAGATAATCATTGTGCACAAATCTTCATTCTGTCATAACAGTGATTTAGTGTTGTTATTAACAAGATACTTTGTTGCTTTGTCCTCCATGGCCATCATGGACAATTTCTAGTAATCATTCAAATACGAGTGCACTGCACACATTTCTGTCATGTCGTAGGTGTTTTCTTTTCCCTTTTACTCCCAAACATCGCGCGAGCCGGGAGCTGAGTATGGCCTGCTGTGAGGAACGCTCTTAAATTTTCACCGAAGAATATTCAAAATAATTTCAAAAATTTTTCAACACTATCCCTATTTAACTAGAATGGTGTATGTATTGATAATTAGATACACCATCTCTTTACTTTTTGGGACTTACGATTTATAGACAATAGGTCTAATTTATACTTTGGCTTTAATCATTAATGAAATTTATTAAAAATAGTTTGTTGTCTCAGGAAAAGTACCCTTGATTTTTATATTTCTGAGCTAACAACCAGCACTCATACATATGTTATATAACTACTATTGTATACATTTAAAAATAGATTAAACAGTTTATGCTCTACAGAAATATATGGCAAAAACATAAAAAAACAGATAAAAACTCAAATTTTGGTGAATTTTATTTGTAATACAGTAGAACTTTTATTTCGAAGTTCAATGGATACATAAAAAATTCAAAATATCCAAAATTTGGACTTCGCATTTTTATAAGTATCTACGCAAATGGTACACAAAAAATTAATAACCTCAAAATATGATGCATATAAACACACATTTTATATAAGCTACTATGAAACACACATACATAATATATACATACATGAGAAAAAACCCAAAACAATTTAAACACAAAATAGAACACTTGGAAAAATAAACATATGGTACGAGAATTGCAGACTTTAGTCAGTCAGGCGTCACGTGAACACGTTGTCACACAAAGTGATGAAATTCGAGGCAACACATCCCCTATTTTAGGAAACCCGCTCCCCGCCGATGCAGGATTCCCCGCTCTATATTTTACTTTGTGTCACTAACTCTAAATTTAAAGGACATTCTTGGTATATGGGATGATTTAATATAGATCGTTAAGTTAGGTTTGAAATGAGAACAAACTAGAAAAAATGTACAATGGATAGGCTTCGAATTATTCAAATATTTACTTCCAAAATTCAAATGAATTGATATATTTTACCAGTGGTTTGGATATGAATTTCATAGGTAATCATGGTGGGTTCAAACTAGTCAATTTCTCGAGTTAACCAATGTCGAATTAGCCATATACTACTGTATTTGTATACATTCTTTATACTTTATATGTAACATGATAACTCTTCCCTTCCCTCT
The DNA here is from genome assembly GCA_901482245.1 of Timema douglasi. Taxonomy (NCBI): domain Eukaryota; kingdom Metazoa; phylum Arthropoda; class Insecta; order Phasmatodea; family Timematidae; genus Timema; species Timema douglasi. Next base: position 8,757 of record CABEEJ010000548.1, read on the forward strand.
CTCCCCCCACAAACCCTTTCCTTTACGAGTCCTGGAATGAACTGGATGAAACCATTAATAATTGAGGTTGGAGTGTAGGAAATCCGAGAAAAGGTAAGTCTTTTGGCAGTTTTTATAGCAAAATAAATCAAATATTGCTCCAGTAGAAACATATTATTATTAGCACCGCGTCTTACCACCAGTTCGGGTTGTACGCACTTACGCTAATGTGTAATGGTAGGGTGATTGTGAGATGAAATGGAAGACTTACAGTTTAACGTGGGATCCGAACCACGGTGGAGGCCTGGCGTTCCCCACACTCACAAGCTGGGATTAATACACGTCTTGTCAGAGGTGAAGGAAGGGTTTGGTAATCAGATAAATCTGTGCCGGGACCGAGGATTGAACCCCGAACCCCAGCACAGAAGTCCGACACCTTACCCCTAGACCGCCAGGTCACCAGTTAGAATCATATAATTTAATTTTATTCACCTAGTGATCAACATTTGTTGATTATTTGTCATGATGATAGCTGTTTTAAATAATAAACTATTTAAATTAAGAGAAAAGGTTGTCATTAAATTCCAGAACACCCTTGAGAGATATTCAACAACTGTTGATATCACCACGTGAAGAAAATTAAACTCTATGTTTGTACTGGAGCAATATTTGATGTATTTTGGCCAACAAAGTTTTGCTATAAAGCCAGCAAAAATACTGCCCTTAACTCACGTTCCCTACACTCACACCTTAAGAAGAATCAGAAAGTCGTATAATTACCTCATCGTACTGTAATTTGGAGGAGGATGTAAGATGAGGTGGATTTTCTTTCTCTCTTCCTTTCCAGACGCTATGTGGTGTCATCTGTATTCTCAGGGCCACGTTTAACTTCTTTTGTTTGCAAGTTATAAGAAACGCTATGAAATCTCAAGATTTATTCAACACGTCAACTCTTACAACATAAATTGTCTTACTCCATTTTCAATGTGTTCTTTTCTTTTTATTTTCTTCTTCTAGGTTGTAAGTAGCTCATTCATCAACTATTGTTAAGATAACATCTCTATCTGAACTTTTGAAACCAAAATAATAGCTCTGAAACATTCATATTCTTGTCTGGAATTTGTGATTACTTTTTATCATTACATTAATTAAGAAAAAATAAGATTAATATAAATCTTTTTCTTAGAAATGGTGACACTTTCTCAAGTCCAAAGGAGTTTCATGGGTTTTGGACAATGTAAGTAAGTTTTGTCGAGAATATACTAGTACTTCCCTTGACCACCTCTGTGTTATAGTAGTTAGTGTTCCTAGCTACAGATCCAGAGGTCCCAGATTCAATCCCCAGTGCTTCCAAAATTTTTCTTTGAAGCAGTGGGCCTGGAACAAGCCTCTGAGGACAAAATGTAGAGCTACTTGAATAGAAAAAAAGCTACTCTGGTATAGAAAATTGAGATCAGTGGCCGGAGGATTGGTTCTGCTGATCACATGCCACCTTCTACCTGTGGAAGTTGGCACTGTATTCCCCAACAGATGGTGGCCACTCAGTTGGTATTAATCAATTGCGGACCGACGCCATAAAATGTTTTCCCCCCTCAATCAGTATCAAACTTCTCTCTTTAGGATCAATGCATTTAAACATTCACTCACTACATTATTATTATTATTGTTATTATTATTATTATTAGCACCGCGTCTTACTACCCGTTCGGGTTATACGCACTTACGCTAATGTGTAATGGTAGGGTGTTTGTGAGATGAAATGGAGGAACTACAGTCTAACGTGGGATCCGAACCACGGTGGAGGCCTGGCATTCCCCACATTCACAATATGTCTTGTCAGAGGTGAAGGGAGGGTTTAGTAATCAGATAAATCTGTGCTGGGACCGAGGATTGAACCCCGGCCCCCAACACAGAAGTCCAACACCTTACCCCTCTCACTACATTATTGTGTGTGGGATTAGTACAATGGATAGCTAGGGGAGGTGATATCTTATTGTTACAACCCTGTAAAATGGAATGAGTCTTAACAACAGCCTATTAATCTTTTAATTTATTTGAGGTATTTAACGTGCACTTTCTGAATCTACTGATTATATCAACTTACGAGAATTCCTTTGAGCGAGAGCGAAAGGGCCTACTAATTTTTCCAGGAAAGGTATTTCCACATAATTTCCAGGGTTCTTTTACATGCCACAATCGACATGAGACTGACGGCTTTACTTCCCCACCAAAGGAAGTTGTGTTACGGAGTTTTATCACTCAAGATAAATCTGTCAACCCCGGATGAGTTTTAACCCACGAACATTTGGTTCTGAGGCGAGGATTTTACTCCAACACCACTGAAGTCAACTCACAGGTATATTAAGCGCAATAATGTTTTGGCTAATTTCAGAGGAAATATTAGGTTAATTTGTGGAATTTGTTGTCTAATTGAAAGGTAAACGTGTTAGAAAAATCATGCAAATTATTTTCTAGTAATGAAATGAAATTAGTTGAATTATATGAATCACAGTAAAAGTGATCTTTAAAAGAAGGCCGCTTCTAAATTACCTCACCTGGTAATAAATAGAGAAAGTATGGTTCGTGGAAACACATATGAATGTGGTTATAGCAAACTCATGAGCTATCTTGAAAGTACAGTCAGGTTATATCGAAACTAGACTCCTTTATAAAGTCGGCTACAAATAAAATGTAACATTTTTAAATTTCACCAAAAATACCAGTAATTATTTGCGGAAATCTTTAACTATACCTCAATCTTCTTACGAACGAACATTTGGAGAACTTTTTCTAAAATACAAACATAATTTTTACGCTTAAAATTGATAACATTTAACTGCATTATCAGTGTTATTTTATAAGTGTTTATAATATCTATCGAAAGTGATGACTGCAGATAACATGACTTGACGTATGGATACATGAAGGTAAATATAATCTTTTTATAACTGTCGTATAAGGTTATTCCTGTGAAAATTGGACTATAAAAAGCGTATTTGCAAAATAGATGGATGTAGAAATGCTTTTAGTTACTTTTCAACTACAAAAAATTATAAAGTTGCCGTGAATTACTAATCGTCACGGAACATATATATTTATTATTATTTTCTAAAATAATTTCGTTAATTTTACTTTCGCAAGAGGTGCGTTGAACAAATTCAATTAATCCTTTATTACGACTGTTACAACTACATCCGAAACGTCGTAAATTGAGGATGTAAGAGACGGGAGAAAAGGTAAGTCTTTTTTGCAGTTTTATATCAAAACTTTTTTGGTCAAAATAAATCAAACATTTATCCAGTAGAAACATAAAATTTAATATTCTCTTCACATGGTGACCTTAACGTTTCTTGGAAATCTATAAAGGATGTTATGGAATTTAATGACAATTTTTTCTCTTCATTTAAAAAATTTGTCGTGTAATGCCACTATGTTCATTACAGATATTCAACAACTGTTGATATCACCATTTGAAGAAAATTAAACTTAATGTTTTCACTGGAGCAATATTTGATTTATTTTGGCTGAAAAAAGTTTCGCTATAAAAATGGAAAAACACACTGACCTTATCTCGCGTCCCCTACATCCTCACCGTAAGTTGTTTCTTCAACGCGGCTCCAGCCTGGAAATATTTGTTTTAACTCTTAACTATGGACGTGCTAACTTTCCAACATTAGGGGACACACAAACGGAGGATTGGATAAATAGGACACCAGGTGTTATCTTGGTTTAATTTGGGTTGCCTCAACGAATTAAAATAAAAATAAAACTATCCATTCGTTTTAGAAACATATTTTAAAAGTTTAGTAAGAAGAAAATATTACACTGTTGTGAGAAATCAATCAATTATCTAAGATAGAATAAGTCATCTTTTTCTTAAAATTTCTTTCTTAATTTAAATATACCTCCTTGTTCATTAGATTTTCTACTTCAACTTCATTGTTTCAATTGGTTCCACACACGAGTGATATAAGGCATCACTATCGTGTTAGACTGGCCTGCTGAAGACGGCGAGATTGGGGCTCGAATCCCAGTCGGGTTTTTTCTAAATGGTTTCCCACACTCCTTCACACTCAAATACCGGTAGATTACCTTTAAAATGCTTCCTTTCTCATCCCTTTCTCATTAGAGTAGTTATCATATACATGCGTATAACCTGAGAAGGTAGTAAATTCGCGGTGTTAAAGAAATATTCTGTTATTCTGATATATTCCTATTTTCTCTTGTATTCATAGTTTGACCCAAGATTCAGATTTGAATTTGAGACTTGGGATTCAAAGATAAAATACAGATTTGAATTTTCAAAATAGTGGATTATACCCATTAATAATAATAATAATAATAATAATAATAATAATAATAATAATATAATAACTAACATATTAATTTAGTATTAAATATTATATTAAATTTATATAGTATATTATATATTAGAAATATATCCAAATTATTTATATTAATATAAATATTTATATGAATATATATTATAATAATTATCTATTATAATAAATATATTATTAAGAATTAGTACTTAAATCTTAAAATTATTATATTGAATATATAAATTTAACTTTATAATAATTAAATTCTTATCACAGCATAAATAAAAAAATGAAAAAATCCACAATTAAATGGAAATTAATCAGTACCAAAAAAAATGTTTCAAATTTTGGAAAAATTATTGGCTTTTTCGGGAAAATTATAATAAGTATTATTATTATTAAATGTGGACTTTGCGTGTCGGAACCAGGCGGTGACTCGCGGCCCTGCCAACCTCTCTGGAAACACGAGAGGAGAGCTGCGTAATTTACATAAAAGTCGCGTGCGTGCTATTTAAAGATAATGACCACCGGTTTGGCTTCTCAATATTTCAGGAAAAACTAACTCTCTGCCCGATCCAAAAGAATGCTTTGGTTGTTTTATTTCAGGAATGCGACTCAGGCATCCAAGGGCTTACATGTTACGGTTTGTGCATGCAAATAATGATCCGTCGGTGATCTCCACATCAGCTTGGACCCGTTTGACAACTTCGGAATACTCTACTAGGGGTGTGCGATGTCCAGTTTTTCAATTAGAAGCGAGCTCTAATCGAATATATGAAATATTCTGTAAGCTGGATCGAAGTAAGAATATTTTCTTTTAGTTATTTTATGCTTGAAAAAATATTATATTGTGGCTATTTGTAGAATTTAATGCACTAAGATTACTTGGAAAATATTTTATTGAACCATTGTTTGTAATAGTTTGTTCTAATCTGACAAATCAAGATACTATCACATCTTACAATTAAACTACTTCAGTTTTTTTTCAATTTGAATATTAATATGTAATGTATAAAAGAGCTCAGAATGAATATAATTGAACATAAATTGAATATTTTAGCTGTCAATATTTTTATTTCGATGCCGTAATTTGTTTCGAAGCCAAGTCAAAGTTTCGAAGCTTCGCGCACCCATATTCTATACCTAAAAAGAAGATTGCCTTTTTGAACCACACGCAGCTCTGAAGAGTGAGTAAAAGCTTGATTCATTCGTCCGCCGAAAATAAAAAGCGTAATATACCCGACAAAGCAATAAGTCACACGATGTATGTTGTCGACTCATGATGCTTTGCAACACAAACTAGACTACATGTTTTATTTTATATTTCTGATAGACAGATCTTTAAGGGCGAGTATGAAAGGAACGCGAGCTAAGGGCAATGTTTTTGCAGTTTGCATAGACAAAATGTTTGTAGACAAAATAAATAAAATATTGCTCCAGTAGACACAAAGAGTTTAATCTTCTTAACATGGCGATATCAACATTTAATGACACATTTTTCTCTCGATTTAAAAAGTTTTTAATCTAATGCCGCTATTCTCATGACTTATTCAACAATTACTGTTGATATGACCATGTGAATAAGATTAAACTCTATGTTTCTACTGGATAATTATTTTAACCTAAGAAACGTATTACTATAAAAACTGCAAAAACACTGGCCTTTTCTCGTGTCCCTTAAACTCACACCTTAATATCACAATGGATGATTTCAAATGGATATATTGTTTCGTGAATCAAATCAAAACAGAACAAGATCGAATCACGTGATTCCCATTTAACAATTTATTTCAACTAATCTCACAACATTATATGCTGTTGTCTGCTAGTACCTCGCTTTGTTAGTACATGCGCACCGATGATGGGCTTAGATGCAACGCAATAATTGTTAGTATTTTGAAACTTCATTGGGTCTCCCAAGCTGATATTGTCACACAGAAAAAGGAACACTGAATTTATTTCAAGTCTCGTCGAGGAGACAAAGCCGTTAAGGCTGAACGCTTGTGATTGGCTTATAGCTCATCACGTGACCAGGTAAGACTGCGCAGAGCTCCTGTGATAGCTTTAAACCTCCTCACGTGACCAACATTTCTGATCGGCTCTTGTGAATCTGCAAATGTGTGAATGCATAGTAATTAGATTTTTTTGTCGTTGTTTGTTTTACACGTCTTGTTCTATGAAATGTTCACTTGAGAAAGAAATAAGTACATAAGCAGCGGTTATCCTGTGTACAAGCTATCAGCGGTAGATGAAATGAAGCCATCCACGAAGAGGGATGGATTATTTTCCTGTCCCGCGCGTCTCGTGAGACATGCGAGTGTTCATTACATTATATATTTTGTTTATCTAAGAATGGTAGCGTGTGTGTGTTTGGATTGAGAAGTCGTGATTCAAGAATGTTATCAGGTGACATTCTAACTGCGCGTGAGAAACACGAAACTAGGAACATAGTAAAAGTTCAACCTTTAAGTTATAGATGATTTTATACACACTGAATTTCACCGTGAGAAATCAAAAGCTAGAGAAAGTGGAAAATTTTAAATATTTAATGGTAGACTTGCAGTATAGCCAGGAGGTAAATTCAAAATTAACAATGGCTAAGGCTGCTTTCATAAAGAAGAAGATGCTACTGTCTATCAAACTGGAATATAGCATTGAACAAGGATGCTTTAGGCAAGAAAGGGATGCTACTGACTTGCAAACTGGAGCTGGAGAGCAATGCCCATACGTCCTATCTCAGTTGGTCCAAAATACTTAAGATTTAATTACTAATACTGCTCCAAAAGTCCTGCATAAGTTGTTTTTTCAGGTATGAATGTGCCAAACGCCCTACGTCTGGCCGACATGGATATATTCTCGGGTTCGGGGTCACATAACGTCAAAATCCATCTTAAAATCGAGACAGAATTTGTTCTATAATAAAAATACTTTCTCTATATGGGAGCTACGCTATGAAAACAATGACGTCAGAGTAAGTCACATTATTGGAAACACCTTAATACACCCACCCCGTGTACCCTTGACCCGTTCCAGAGAGCTAATTTGGGTGCAGCCAGATAACATCGGAACACAAGGAAAGCGGTCCTATTAGTTCACCTGCTACGAAACCGTTTCTTTATCATCACGTCCTTCTCTCTCTTCTTAACCTTCTACACCTCCCTTCTCCTCACCTTCTCCTCTTCCTAACTAAAGTTATAGTTTTAGTTCTTGATTTGAATAAACTCTTCCCGCACGGCCATTCGATGACACACAAATAATGGCCACGACTCAAGGAAATGGATAACAACATTCCGAGAAGTTTGTAAAATGCTCCCTCACGTGATGTATTGTACAATTCTTCTAGGAAGGTGTGTTTATAAAAAAAACTTTTTACTTTCTCGCTATTTTACATGTAGAGAAAGTATTGTGATCGTCAAAAAAAAAATAGAACTTGAGATTTTGATGAATGTTGACGTTTCATGACCCTCCGAATCGAAAAAAGTTGTTTTTGAATTTCCGTCTGTCTGTACCTCCATCTAGAGCCTAAATTATTTTACCGATCGGGTTAAAACTTGGTATCTAGGGTTTACATAGGGTTGCCCCGGGGGATTTTTGGAATTGCATATCCAACCCTAAAATAAAGGGTAGTTTACTGAAAGGCAAAAAGAGAAAAATTATAATTTCTCAAAATAAGCTCTAAATATTTTGATTATATTTCATTACTAAACATTTATAAATATTCCAAGCAACATGACTACACTCAATATTGTGGAAAAATGACTTTAAGGGTTCTGGTATGATGCGTAAATTCTTAATTTATGTTTCATATCTCCGTGACTATTTGAAATATGACTTTACTTATTATTACAGGTATGTACATCTATTTGTATTACAAATATTTTAATTGAAACATATTTTTATAAAACCAATAACTTTTAAGCTATACGCAATTATATATATATATATTAATTTTCGAACACTATAATGTAAAGTATTGTGACCGTAAATAAATCTAACCCGAAATGATGATGGATGTTGACATCTCATGACCCCCCGAACCCTAAAAAGTGAGGTTAGCAATGCCGTCTATCTGTGTGTCTGTTTAATCCTAAAATTAAGAGTAGTTTAATAAAAAGTGAAAAGGAAAAAAATATATTTTCTCAAAATTAGCTCTAGCGATTTTGATTAAAATTTGTATCTAGGGGTTGATTAAGACTATAAATAAAATGGCTATTTCCTATGAAAATGACTTTTAGGGTACTTTAAAAAAGTATAAATTTCCTTATCTCCGCAAATATTTGAGATACTAAATAACTTATTATTGGAATTATTCTATAAAAAATAAAAAATAAACGTTTATTTGAAATATGTTTTTATAAAACCAACAGTTTCTGAGATGTTGGCAAATATATTAATACAATTTTGTGAGCTTTAGTTGTAAATAGATACTACTTAAGTTTTAACGCAATAATTCTCTAATGCCATAGAGTAATTAAATATTAGAAAGTCTCTAAAAAGTTTGTTATTTTTCCTTTAACCCTTAGAATAAGTGTTTGTACAACAATGATCTATCTCCTTCATTTTAGACTCAATGGTCAGTATTTAAATTTTGATTTGTCAAAATTTATATATGAGGAATTTAATAGCAATGCTATGACCTGAAAAACTTGAAGAACCCCTAATAAAATGTTACAATTTTAACCGGAAGTCGAAATTTTAATAGGAAGTGTTGACCCTTGCGGACCCAATATCGATATTTTTTTGGGGGCCAAATATAATAGTGAGGACTTTAATTTAAAAAAAAAATCATAAAATTTAAATCCAAAACTAAAAAAAAATTTGACGTAACTATAGTGCATTTTATGCTTGGGTTTGATAGTGTATATTATTTTGTTTCACATATATTACGAGTTTTGAGTAAATATCTCAATTTTTAAACAATAGAGCGAGAAAGTCCGTGCGGAGTTCCGTACCTTTTATTTTTTGTGGCAAACACTGATAATATTTTACTTTAATTCTAATATTGTTTTATAAGTATTGATCATATTTATCAAACGTGACAGCTGAAGATATGTCTTGATGTATGAATATATCATAGCTGTTTTTGGTAACTTTTATAACTATAAAAGGATCTTTCGTATTTAAACCAGACTGTAAACAAACAATGATATTATTTTCAGTTTCAGTTAGTTTATCTGTGTGCCTATTAATTAAATCTGACCCATATTGGTGCCATAAATGTTAGTTTCATATAGTTTGTTTCGCTGATGAAGGGGAGGTCGTGGTTCGAATACAATTTGGGTGTACTGCGGTTGGTTTTTCCTAAAATATTATCAACTCTCTCTCCTTGAAAATGTGGGTACGTTTCCTTTAAATTCAACTTTCCTCGTTCTTGACATATTAACGTATTTAGTAGATCCTACATATGCTTATAAACCGAACGAGTTGTAAGACACGGTGACTCTGGTAGGAATGACAATTGTCAAGGAATTATAACTACCAAAGTTACTAAGACTTCGTTCTTATATTCATACTTCAAGTCATATGATCCGCTAGTTTAACTTTTGATAGATTTTTATCAATAACTATAGAATAGCAATAATAATATAGTATAGCTTGAATCCTCGAATCTCATGGTAGCTGAGAAATTAGTTCAAGTCTAAAAAAGTACCTTGAAAACAATAATTATGAAGACCTTCACTTGATATAACAATTTTAAGCAATTGGTAAAAGGAATTATATAGACTTGAGTAGTTGGGAGGGTATAAAAATTACTAAATAGAGAGGACAAATTTGATTTAATATAATCAATTTTCTAAAAGAAAGTGTTCAATTGGTTTTTTATGACAAAATAAAGATGACAAACAAAATAGCATTTCACAGTAGCACATAGCCTTTACCAACTTTTGTTTAGTTCAACTCAAAAAAATTCCCACTTTAACTAAAATTGTACATCTGTAAAGTTTCAAAAGAAAATTTAGGATTATGATTTGAGATTTTGGATTCAATAAATATAGAATTCAACTCATCTCTATAATATAGTAAATTAATATCAATGTTGGCTGCAAAAAAATGTATATGTGTTTTATATTATTATTATTATTATTAGCACCGCGTCTTACTACCCGTTCGGGTTACATGCACTTACGCTAATGTGTAATGTTAGGGTGATTTTGAGATGAAATTGAGGACCTACAGTTTAACCTGGGATCCGAACCACGGTGGAAGCCAGGCATTCCACACATTCACAAGTTGTGATTAATACACGTCTTGTCAGAGGTGAAGGAAGGGTTTGGCAATTAGATAAATCTGTGCCGGGACCGAGGATTAAACCTCGGACCCCCAACACAGAAGTCCGACACCCTACCCCTAGACCTTGTGTTTTATAAAAGCTCCTCTACGTCAAAAACATTAACAACATACTCATCCATCTTTTTCAAATGGCACCTCATACACTGTTATTAAATACTTGATACAAGTAATATTTGTTTCATTCCCATAAGATTAATGTTCAAATTTCTTAATTTGTATCGCCTTCTTTTATATTAACAAACGATAAACAGCACCTTAAGAACAAATTGGACATGCATATTCATGTCGCTTGCCTGATAGACCTATAATTTAGAACGACCCCGGTTTTTAGTAATCTGAAAATGTTATCAAACGGAGGTTTTTGCCCAGGGACACAAAAGAGTTTCGTCTATAAACCGGCTAGTTTATCCTAATATAAACATCAAACAAAACTGCATCAGGTATAATTACAAGGATACCTACATACCGTAGCTTTTATAAGAAATTTTAAAAAAATACATGGTTTTATAAGGCGTGGGTTGTAGTTGCAAGGACTACTAAGGCGGATTTCACACGTGAAGGTTTTTTTGCCATAACGGCGCCGTAATTATCGAGGTATGCAGGTTTAAACTAGAGTCTTCACACGTGATGGCACGACGGGCATCATGGAAGTTACAGTGTTTCTCGACCTAAAGCTTAGGACGCGTTTGGAAACATTGTTTTCCAACTTTTATCGGAGTTGGTTCCCCATGTTTGCCAACTGTTTCCCATGTATACAAACTGTTGGCAAACATGGGAAACAGAATGTCTGGAAACCGTTAAAAAAAATTGTTTCGCGTCCAGACTGCAATGATGAAACAGTGTTTCTCGCCCTGAGTTCATTTGAATGAAAGATGTCTACCGAGGAGGCTGGGTCTATGGCTTGTGCTTAAAAAAATAGTGTGCTCTCTTCGAAATAGCACATGAAGGACCTTTAACTTTTTTTCCCACTTCATTCTGATAACTGAGAACTTTTAGCTTATTTCATTATTAGCATCCCGTTTTTTACGCAATTTTTATGGTCCACGGATGTCACATCCCCCAACAATGTGTTTGTGTGAAATATTTCTATAAGTTCCAGTGTATTTTCGGTCGACCACAACATGACAAATGAGAATCCAAGAACTGATGTAATCTGTGTGAACACAGCAGAAGCAAACTGGTCCACGTTTTTTGTTGTCGGAATGTTGGCAAACACCGTTTCTTGTAACCCATTTGAAATGGACGAAAATAAACAGTCTTACACTTAGAAAACACGTATATTGGTATCCAAACAGTTTGCAAACTGTTTCCAAATTTTTTCTCAATTGTTTGCAAACAATGTTTCCGGGGAAAAGTTTCCTAGTGAGTACTAGGGTCAAAGGCTGCCTCCGTGCCGTGAACGGCGTACCGAAATGGTTGAGATACCTTGTGTTTACTGCATCTCTTCACAAGTTACAATGTTTCGCCTTAGGTCCACATAGCGTGCTAGCTTCAGTCACATGATGTGCGTCCCTTACTTTGGGCCAGAAGATTTTAGAGGAGTACAGATCTTGGACTGAGTCATCATAAGCCTGAAGAAAAGTTTGAACTTTAAACAACCCAAAACTTGAGACGTTGGACGATAAGAAAACATACACAACAACTGTTTCCTTTGATCCATGTTAGCATACTAGAGCAAAACGAGGAAATGGAGGGAATTTAACAAGACATGGCGCACCATTGGTACAGACGGCACTTACTGTATCACGATGAGTGACATCGTCATTCACGACGCACGCCGTCCACGGAAATGGCGAAAAACCATCACGTGGGAAAGCCGTTTAAAGCCCCATCTACAGAGTCCGTAAGCTCCCTATAAACCTTAAATCCTTATAAATGGAATTCACGTCTACACAGTCTGTATCAGTATCCGTAATCATGTGACCACGCCAACCAATAAGAAGGTTGGAAACAACGTCAAATTAAACCCTTCGAAATACATTTTTTTTTAGCTAGGGGGAAGTAGACATCATCAGTGAAGCAGGCCTAAATACACAACATATTTTGATTAAACGTCCAGGGCAAGCTACACTTGAAGCTATATTTGAAAGGTAGGGTAATTGCAGTCACAAATAAATATATTTAAAACGTGATCTAGTTAATGTAATGGCTCTGTTAATGCCATTGGTGCTTTCATTTCGATGCGCACGCACGCTTACTTTGCTGTGATTGGTATCCTTAGCAGTCTATATCGACTAATCATTAGAAGGTTAGAGTTGAGTCCACTTCTACGGAGTGATAAGGACTAAGGAATTAAGGATAAGGACTCTGTAGGCAGTACAATCTGTTAGTGTGGAATCGATCTTTTACGGAGTACTACGCACCTTACGGATATGGAGTCATTAGATGGAGCTCGAGGCTCGCCGGAACTATACTAGTAAACCTGCTCCCACGCCCTTACTATCCATTATTTAGCCACACATACACTAATATAAATTATATAAATGGCTATTTATGTTAATTGACCTTGTAAAGGAAGTCAAGTTAGGTATTTATTGGCCGTTTAAAAAAAAGTTTTGGGATAAAATAAATAAAATATAACTTCATGAAATATGTTTGGTTTTATACAAACGGTTATCTCAACATTTATGGAATATCTTGTCATGGGTATCGCGGAATTTGACTAAAAATCTCTAAAATAGAGATAAAAGGCTTGGTAGAATGCCACTCCATACATTACAAATATTCAATAACTTTTGAGACTGCTACAATTTCTGAAACTAATCTAAGCGTTTCGACAAAATAACTATTTTATTTATTTTGGCAAGAGAAATATTGTTTTAATAATTGTGAAAGTACTTCGTGACCTGGAAATAATCCACAACCAACGACTGGAATATAAAGTTAAGTTGATCTTTTTTTTTTTGTACAAAGCAAATAACAATGTTTTCCTATAGTACATCTCTGAATGGTTTCACATCAAATGAATTATCATTTTGATGTATGCCGCTTGAAAGATAAACTATTATAAACATATATTTTACTCGTACTTTTTATATTTCACCAAAGTTTCATATCTCTCCTAATTTATAAAATTCATTAAGTAATTAAATTCTTTCACTTATTTTTTTTTAGCACCGCGTCTTACTACCTGTTAATTATATGCGTCTATATAGCAACAATGATCCCTCACCTTGCCTCAGTTGGTAGCGTGTCTGTCCATTGAGTTAAGGGTCCTGGGTTCGATTCACGGTAATAAATTAGAGATGAGGAAGGTTGAATTTAGAGGAAGTGTACCCGTATTTGAGTGGGTGGAAAGTAGAAAATTATTTTAAAAAATACTCCTAGTATACCTTACCGGGACCCGAACCCCGATCTTCCGGTCATTAGCAGTTCAGTTTATTACAAACGTGACGCCTCAGAACACCCAGCAACTGAATAAGGTATTTATCCTATATATTAATTCACAATCTTAATCATAAATATCCATCGCAAAACTCGTTTATCTGGAACTGAAAAAATTCCAAAGCATTCCTTTTAAAGCCTTTCGATACAATTTATCTTCATAATTACCTATTCAATTTGGTTAATTTTTTTGCGAGATAGCTCTTACCGCTCAAGGATTCTTCACTATTAAAACATAAAATAAATGTCACCATAAATAACACAAGCCCTCCCATGCATTGTGGGTAAAGTAAGACTCTTTTTTTAAAAAAGTACATATTTTTTAATATGTATGTGGTTTGAAACGTCGATTTAAATCTTATTCTGAGTAGCTACGTTTCAAGGTAAACACTTTTCATTTTTTATTATTTTGCAATAAATATTTAAACACCTACGTTACTAAACTGTTCTGGCATTAGAGTTTGAAAGTTAAGAACCGCAATTTCCAACTATTAGTCTGATCAAGCAGTTTACCTTTAATAGGGTAACTGCTCGATATTAAATATAATATCTCATCCGTCCGATTGCCTTCTAGGTCCGACCATACTTTACGAGCTTCGTTTAGATCGATAAAATGCTCAATTTTGGATGTATTCCATATACTGGTGGGCAGAGCACATTTATTAAACGTTTAACATTTCTAAAAATAAAACTTATTTTAAAGTGTAATTTATTTTGATGTAACGAGGCTTGTTAAAACTCTTCACCCAAACCAAAATCAGAATTACGTTGTAGCTACGATTATATTTTAAGTCAAGACAGTAATGAATGTGTTCGCTAAATAACTTTGTTACGTATTTGTTTGCACATGTTTTTACATTTAAAAAAGTTCTGCTACGAGGGAGAGCAGATAGAGTTCAGGCTTAAAGGGAACCAAGTAATCTACAAAGTTGGTTAAATCATTTTTAGAGTTTACTTCTTAAAAATATATACATATATTTGAAGTGTTTAACGTACAGTTTCTGAACTGATCGATTATATCAGCACACGACTTTTAAACTAAAATCTAGAACAGGTACAACACTCAATTCCTCCAACTGTGAAAAGGGAAACTCAAATTTTACAAATAATACATTATCCCACATGCAGATATACGAACCCAAGACGCCTAGCTCAATAGACAGATAAGCTAGGGGCCGTTCTTAAATTACGTATAAAAATTTGGGTGGGTTAGGGGGTTCAGTATTTTTGTACATTTTCTTACGGTTGGAGGGCGGCTCAGAATCTATCCTCCGTAAGGTTTTTTAAATCAATGTTCATGGTGAAAAAGACTTTTTTTTTGTCAGAAATTAAATAAATGAATTTATTATAAAATGTTACTTATATTTCATTCACTTATGATACGTTCTACCTAGTTTGACTGCAAATTAAAGTATTCTAAAAATAGCTTTATTACCATTCCTTATGTTTTAAAAAAATAGTTAAACGATTAAAATATACTTATTTATTAAATCGTAGTGCGTATAACCCGAACGGGTAGTAAGACGCGGTGCTAATAATAATAATATTAAATCGTAGAAAATTACGTAAGATAAAAAGTGGG
>CABEEJ010000548.1:25515-61546 GCA_901482245.1 Timema douglasi
CACATTCACAAGATGTCTTGTCAGAGGTGAAGGAAGGGTTTGGTAATCAAATAAATCTGTGCCGGGACCGAGGATTGAACCCCGGCCGCCAGCACAGAAGTCTGACACCTTACCCCTAGACCACCAGGTCACCGACATCGACTGTTATGCTCTTTTGTGGACAGAGATGTCCCGTTTTCCAATGTTTCTGTATTAGTGTATACTATGTAATTTATACTTTATTGCGGAGTTTTTCCGCAACAATGTTTACTATTTCGTTTCAAAAATATTATGAGTTTTAATAAAATATTTTTATTTTAGGATAAAAGGGAAAGAAAGTCTGTTAGGGAACTGTTTTTTTTGTCACCTCGTTTGACTACCCGTTCAGTTTACTACTTAATAACTACGCTATTGTGTTCAGGATGAGAAAGGTTGAACATAAGATAAAGTGTACCGGCATTTAAATGGAAGTAGTGGAAAAACCTATCTTGGCACACCCGAACAGGATTAAAACCTCGATCTCCTTTTGCAGTTCAATCTACTATCGAGAGTGACGTCTCGGATCATTCGATCACTGAAGCGGGTAGTGATTTATATTAACCTGCTTCGATGTCCAAGTGGTCTAACGCGCTACTCTTGCACTAGACTAGACTGCTTATAACGGGGAGATCAAGGTCCGTTCGGGTGTACTGAGGGTAGTTTTTCCAAAACGGTTTTCCACTTTCTCTCCACGAAAATGAAGGTATAATTCCTCTAAATATAACCTCCCTAACCACTAAAACCATTATCGTAATTAGTACATAAGCGTATAACCTGAATAGGTAGTAATACGTGGTGCTAAGATGAATACATATTTAAATTATCTCCTAAGACAAGTAATGTAGTCGTGACAGTCAAAACCTACCCCTGCGCCATTAGTAACGTTGATACTGGGTCACCCATGCTCTAGTTTGTTCGCGCATGCGTCCCTGCTATGTACCCCACCTCAAAAGACCTTGATCTAGAATAAAAAAAAGTCCAGCCAATGGCTTTACGAGCTTCAATCAAGAGGTCCCCCCCTCCTTACTCCTTATAGCATTCTTCAAAGACTGGTTCTTTTCTCTGAGAGGTACCGACCGACCCGAACACCGCCAGGCCAAGACTCTTAAATTACTTCCACCTTGATTTGTGTGGCGAAATAATAGAGAAATATAAATTGTGCTCGTGCTCATTTTCAGCTGTCGATGTGGACAAGGGTGGAGTACGATACAGAAAGAGACAGAAAATAACGCAACCTATATTTATGTATTTCTTTTGTCGTATTGGATTGAGTTAAATAGGTAGCCGCTGGAAATAAATATAGTTTTCTTTTAGTTAATTTTATAAAAAAAAATATTGTTTAGCCCCGTGTCTTGTTGCACGTTCGGGTTATACGCTTATGTACTAATTACGCTACTAGTTTTTAGGGATTAGGAAGGTTATATTTAAACGAAGTGTATCCGCATTTGCGTGGAAAACCATTTGCGGAAAACCACCCTCAGTACACGCGGACGAGATTCGAACCAAGATCTTCCCGTCATCGGCAGTCTAGTCTAATTTAATGCAAGAGTAGCGTCTTAGACTACGCGACCACCGAAGCGAGTTTTTGTTGTTGTTCGCCGCTTTAATATCGGTATGAGGGGTGGAAAGAGAATGGCTGAGAAAGCTGGAGGGAAGGAATTCTAAGCTATCTCACTTAGTTGAACCCCGGTCCTCAGGCTTATATTTAGATTTGATATTTAACTCACAATATTTTTTAAGTATACCTTTTTTTATCACTGCACCTTACTACCTGTTTAGCTTATACACACCTGTGATAGTTAATCTAATGGGATAGATCGATGTAGAAAGATTCATTTTAGAGGCAATCTACCTGTATTTGCGTAGAAGGAGAGTGGGAAACCATTTAGGAAAAGCTACCCTCATTAGATCCCACCGGGATATCCCCATCATCAGAGTGGCGCCTTCTTCATGGTGTGGGTACTCTTTTAGGACTAGCTGATCCCGTAAACTAGCTTGGGGCACTATCGCTATGAGCAGTTTACAATGACGTCACAGAGAAATGCGCATGCGTGGGCGTAAAGTCCATAGAACATAGAGTGTGAAGTCTATGTAAAATTCGCCATTGCTGTTTGGTTAGCAATTTGTTGTTTATTTTAAAGAAGGAGTTTAGCTAGATTTTCTAGAGTGTACATTTTATAACGTGATTTATTTATAAAATAATGGATTTAGTTATATTTGATTGAATTTTATTTAATAATTGATAAATTAACATTCCGCAATAGAAAATACGTTGTGTTCCAAGTGTAATGTTCCTCTTAGAATCTTTTAGTTTTCGGCACTAGCGTTTCTATACTTATCCCTTTTTGTATGGCCTTCTAAGACCATTTGGCCACTGAAGCGAGCTTCCCTTTGATGTTGTCTTTCATATCAGTGTTGGGGTGGAGGAGGAAGAGAGGTAGGGTTAGAAAAACATGGGGGGTGAGGGGGGCTAAATTTTGTCCCCCAAATCAAAACTCGTTCCTCAGGGTAGTGTACTGATGTTCCATTCAACTTGCATATATATATATTTATATTTATATGCGTCTTACTAATCAACAGAGCTATCTATCCTCATGTGCTGTGTGAGGGGTGAAGAGGATTTAATTTAGAGTAAGTGCACCCCCATTTGTCCGGAAAGAGAGTGGGAATCCATTTAATATGAAATACTCTCGATATAACCGATCGAGAATTGAACCCTGATCTCCCAGTCGTCAGCACTCCATTCTCTTGTGAGAGTAAGAGGTGGAAGGAGAATGAAGGGTTTGGAGGTGGTTGAATTTTAAGTGGTTTTATTGAGTTATACACAGATTATCTCGTATGGGACCTTTTAATACGGTTCACTAAGTTGTTATTGCGTTTATTTCAGTAATCGGAGTGTAAATCTAAAAGTACAAATTCAATAAGTAAACTTAAAAACAACTCTGAAAAAACGACGTATAGTTACGTAGTTTGTTTGTCAAATAGGAATGCTACAAGCACTTTGCCAAAGAGCAACGACTTATTTTGCATTCCATGTGTTGAAATAAAATAAAACAGCATATTGCAGGTTTTACACACAAGGGATTTGATATAGCTAGTTTTTTCTAACCCCAAGACGATGATTTTTTATGTATAGCACAATTATTACAGTAAAGGCCTTTTAGAAAATTACAGTTTTTTTTGACTAAATTTATAATAATCAATTAAAACACAATTGTTATTTTATAGGTATTGATAATATCTATTAAAAGTGACAACTCCATACCTGACGTATGAATACGTTAAAGTTGATACAGTACATCAATTTTCAATAATTTGAGGTCTTTAACGTGCACTTTCTGAACTGTGTGATTATAATATCATCACGTGAGAATTTCTATAAGCGACAGCGAAAAGGCTTACCAATTTTGCCAGTAAAGTTATTTTCACATATATTCCAGCGTTCTTTTACATGCCACAATTGACATATAACCGACATGTTCCCTCCGAAGGAAGTTGTGCTACGGATTTTTATCGCCCAAGAAAAATCCGTCAACCCCAGCTGGATTTGAACCCAAGAATATCGGGTTTTGAGGCGAGCACTTTACCACAAGACCACCGAGATCGAATAGATTTAGGAGCCCTTTTTAACTGTCAGAAAAAGCCCTTCATATAAAAAATGGACTTAATATACTCTATCTCAACTTAAGAGCAACCCGCTTAAAAGGCCAAATGGTCTAAGGCGTCACTAAAGTGTTAGACTGGCCTGCTGATGATGGGTAGATAGGTGTTCGAATCCCGGTTGGGTCTATGGAGGGTGGTTTTCCTTAAATCGTTTTCCGCACTCCCTTCACGCAAATGCGGATATACTTCCTATAAATTTGACCATCCTAATCCCTAACACAGTAGAGTAATAAGTACACAGGCGTATAACCCAAACGGGTAGTAAGAAGCGGTGCTAAAACAAACAAAAAATTGTTACATTTTTGGTATTTTCGAGTTGGAGAATAAACTGCAATTATTTACTAGTAAACGTCTTGAAGATCTACAGTACAACTACCTTATTAATCAGCCTTAAAGATGAGAAATATGTTATCATATTTGTGTTTTAGTAAGTAGGTTACAAGAACCAGTGCATTATAAACAAGCCTTGCTTAACCGGTCTGTTTGAAGATAGAAGGTGATGGGAGAAAGGGTAAAAAAAAATTCAATTTTTATAGCAAACAATTATTGTTTTCGGCAAAATAGTCAAACATTTCCACAGTAGAAACACAGTTTAATTTTCTTCACATGTTGATATCAACAATTGTTGCATATTTGTCAAAAGCATAGCGGCATTAGATGAGAAATCTTTTAAATGAAGAGAAAAAGCTGTCAATAAATTCCAGGACACCCTTAACAGATATTCAACAACTGTTGAGGTCATCATGTGAAGAAAATAAAACTTGGTTTTTACTGGAGAAATATTTGATTTTCTTACAGTAAATATCATGTTGATATAAAAACTGCGCAAAAAAATACTATATTTAACTCACACACCCCACCGGTTGAGATTTGGGCAAGAATCCCTCGGAAATTTCAACACTGGTTGTCCAGCTTAGAAGGAAAAAAATAATTTTGACATGTGGCCAAATATGATTAATATTTAGGATCTATTTTCTAGGGCGTGGTGAAAAACTAAAAAATAGCCACACGCCCACTTCAGGGAAACGCCTTTCGAAGCGCTGAGGCGCGTTATGTATATATATATATATATATAAAATAACCGCGTCTTACTACCCAATCGGGGTATACTCTTATGTACTATTTACACTAATAGTTTTATAGATTATAATGTCACATTTATAGGAAGTGTACTCGCATTTGCGTAGAGGAAAAGTGAAAAAACATAATCAGTACACCCAACTGAGATTCTAACATCGATCTCCACATCATCAGCAGTTTAGTCTACTGCAAGAGTAGCGCCTTGGATCATGTAGACACCGAAGAGGGTCTGAGGTGCATTAAAGGAGTTTAAAATTTTTAAAACTGTTTAAGAAATGATTGATTATTTCAAAATATATTTTACACCATAATGGCTCATGCAGGAATAAAATAAATTCTATATTTTGAGTTTTATGGTTAAAATTATTACGACCATGTGAAATTATTTCATTTTCAACGACACGAAACGTCGCAGTTCTGATATAAAAGTAAATAGTTAGAAATATAGCTTTAGCCTTTTCTCAAATAAAGATTAAAACAAAAGTTACGATAGGGAATTATAAGATGATTGAGGATTATTTTAGTGGTTTTTAGAGCTTCATATAAGCCATTTACATAAGAAATACAGCACCTAGAGGATATTTAAATTCAAGCAGTGCTACTGGTAAATATGATCAAGGTACTTATTCTTTATTTTGGCAGATTTTCTAAAAAATAGTATTTTCTTGGCTAGATGGGAATGTATCCTTTTAAAACTTCCATTAATTAGCAATTTTTTCTAAGCACCTCATTTTACTACCCATTCGGCTTACACGCTAACTATCCATTAATGACTTATGATGGAGTGATTTTGAGGTAAACGGAGAAAACAGACTAAACTATTTATTTATCATTCCTGAGAACTTCCATAACAGATTTACGCACAGGGACTTTCATAATTACTCTGCCTGCAAGAATTTCTATCCCAAACTAATTCGCGAGTATATACATCCCACCTTAACTCGTAGGTAGCTCAATCCCACCTTAACTCGCGAGTAGCTCCATCCCACCTTAACACGTGAGTATATCTATAACACCGTAACTCGCGAGTAGCTCCATCCCACCTCAACTCCCGAGTAGCTCCATCCCACCTTAACTCGCGAGTAGCTCCATCCCAACTTGCAAATGGTAGTGTTACGGTAAGTTGCCCAGGACGTTTGTTTGTTTGTTTGTTTGTTTATGTGTCTGTTTGTCAGCAGATGATCGTGCCCTTGAGGCGGGTGCGAGCTCTCGTGTTTTATCGCGCGGGGGTCACGTATTTGACCCGCTACGAGAGGCAGCTAAGGAGAGGGTGGTAAGGAGTGGGTGGTAAGGAGGCATAGCATGTCACGCTTCCTTACCACCGGCTGGTCCCCCGCATGCTTCACCACCTGATCAATCTCTTTCCACGCACCTCCTTCTTCTACACCCTTCACGGGAGGATCACGGAGGCTGAAAACGTGTCTAGAAGACCGAAGATCAATCCCAAGCTGGGCCCAACAACAGCGTTTGTCAAATTAGTTCGTTCTCTTATCCATGTTTTAAAATGGCTATGGGTTGGATGTTTTGTTGATATTAAATATATCTTAATACCCGCATCGGCAACGATGACGTCTGACAATAAACACAAATAAGTATACTTTTTATATAGTCCAATTAAAATCAACGAAATTGATCTCTTTTTTTCGCGAAAAGAAGGTAGTTGAGATATCACCGATAAGATGTTGCGTATGTTGAATATTGAGAAAACCCTTAACAGTACACGAGCTAGCTGTTTAACGAAACTATCTAAAAATTATAGTTCATGACCATGTACATATGTAGACTTGTAAACATAGTTTAAAAGTTAATATTTTCAACTCCGAAACGTACAAAAATCCACATATCCGGGAAAAGAAAGGTGACTGATATAGGAGAGTAGAATGGATCTTTGTGAAGAGAATGTTGTCATATAATTGGAGGGTCACAACACATTGTATGGTGATTTGTGTCTTCCTACTCCCCTGTTTGTTCTCATATTATACGATAACTCCACCCAGTAACGTTATTAACCCACTTAGTTTCTAGATGTTATGAACTTCTGCTAGAATTATCTGGAGTCTTGGGTTAAAGAGAGCTCTTAAGATGGGAGCGGAGGGGTCGAGAGGAAAGGTGAGCGTTAAAAAAAAAAAGCTTTTCTATAAAGCTACAAAAGTACTGCTATTTTCTCTGGTTCCCAACACTCCCACCTTAATGGCATAGGCTTAATAAAACTCATAGTTCATCAGAGTGAAATAAAAATGTCACACAATCAATGGATACTTTATATTACATACCCACAAAAATGTAATGCAGTAATCATAATAAATAACCTATACATAATCATTTATGACGGTTCTGATATTTTTTTGGTTTGTGTACACTTATGTAAAATTATAATAATATACCCTATTCTATCCTAATGGTGGTTGAGCAGAATATTCAGCACAACGTATCAATAACTATGCCTACGGCCTTACTGAAGACCACTAATAATATTTTGGGCATTTTTAGTGCAAAAAACAACACCATAGTTAGAAGGTAGTCTAGAAATCCCTTTCCCAGCAAACACTCCCATCTTTTACCATAATGGTGATTTCAGTATTAATTAGCTACAACTACAAACTCAACCACGATACAGTTAGTCCTTTGCAGGCAATTTACAAGCAAAGGCGACGGTCATAAATACCGAATATGTGTGAAACATATGACGTGATAAGTCATTGTTCTTTAGCACCTTCAACATCTACTAGGCGGTATTAATTTATCACCGTGGTTGGAGAAGGAATCTTTTTTCCCCTGTTACTTTAGGGATAGTTAACTGGTTGGTTACCCACCTAACATCTTGTAGAGGACGTTGAGAAAGCTTACACAGGTTTCCATTCCCATTAGCAGTAACTCAACCACTTACCTTTATAAGCAGGCAAACTGTTTCGTTGCATTACTATCCCATGTACGGTTACTTTTTCCTACAAGAGTAGATGTTCTGGTAGCCTTCGCTTGTGAATTGATGGGAAAAGAGGCCTGAGCTTGGCTCTAGGGGACTCTAGTTCGATACCAGATACCAGACCCCATACGATTAGTTTAACTGGACTTAATGTATGGATATTAATATAGTGAATTCATTATATGATTCGTTGAGATTAAAGTTTTTTTCTATTTTATATTACCAGTATTCCAATATATTTATATTTTAGTGATTTTTTTGGTCAAGATCAGGATTCGAATTCTAGAATCGTGATCAGGAGTTGAAATTCAGATTAGGATTCGTGAAATAGTGGATTCGGCCCCAACACTATTTTCTAAAAGTAAATATCTCAACAGTTCTTGGGTATTTGCACGAGTATCAACGGAACCAAACATAATTTTATCTCTTGATTTAAAATGTTTCTGTTCAAATATCAGCGTCGATAGTTCGTAAACTGACCGTCCCGTATATAATTATTGTTTTTGCTCTACAAATGGAAGGGGTGATTGGTAAATGTCAACTTTCATTCAACCTGCTTTGGTAGCCACATGGCCCAAGACGCCTCTCTCTCAATATATTGGACTGATGATGACGGGGAGAGACCGGGGTTCGAATCCCAGTCGGCAATAATGAGAATGTTTTTTTCCAAAATGCATTTCCATTCTTCCTCCATACAAATGGGAGTATAATTCCTCTAAATTCAACCTTCCTCATCCCTAACACACTAGCGTATTTATTGCATATGCGTTTAACCTAGACAGGAAGTAAAACGAGGTGCTAAAAAAGAAAAAGATAAAACAACTTTAATTTAGCTAAACTATCCTCACCTCATGTTTTTGAGAACCATCATTAAATAAGGGTTTGATAGATGTTTTTAGCATTTATGTTATGACTCTTTTAATCGATGATGAAAAGCCATATAACTGGTCGAGTGTAAGTAAACCCGATTAGGGACCGTGTTTTCCTGTTAGGTAATTAATCGGTGGAATGTAATTATATTTTACTGCGAGTCGAACAACTAACGCCTGGTGAGTAAAAATTAATTTAGCTTTGGTAATTATCATAGGAGATAAATAAACTTGAGACGTAGCTTGGAGTAGTCAGATGGGGCAAATATGTAGTAGATGTAACAAAGCTAAATCCACATATTTTATTTTAGATAATGGGTGCGAAATATTTTTTGTGCGTTTTGGTTTCAAGATTGGCACCCTTATAACAAATGTTGGAGAATAAATGGTAGTGTAATACTAGCCATCCGAATTGATTCTTTAACAATTTGGTTCAAATAATCGAAAATTCGGGTGGTTGGATTAAGAAAAAACGCAAAATTCTCTTTATACCTACTATAAATACCCTTTATAATGGACTATAGTAATAGTTAAAATAATGATTATTTAAATTTTCTTTATCATAGTACTGACCAACAGTCACAGTACTTATAACAATCCAACACTGAAACATACATTATAATACAACATGTAAGAATAATTATTTTAGAAAACACTAATAACTAAGTAATGATTAAAAAATAAATGGAGATTTAAGAACGATGCAGTGAAAAACGTAATTAAAATCAATAAATAGTGTAAGTATTTATATAAGATTTACTGAAGAAAAGTTGTTCAAAACATTAAGTATATTACTGATAGGGGAGTTCCATAAATATCTATCTGTGCTAGTTGCATCTTTTGTGATATAAGCCACTGACCCGCCTCGGTGGCGTAGTTGGCTAACGCGCTTGTAGTGTTAAGCTCGACTGCTGAGGACGGGGAGATCGAGGTTCGAATCTCGGTCGGGTNGTTTTCCATTCGCCCTCCACGCAAATGCGGGTTCACTTCCTCTAATTAAACCTTCCCAATTCCTAATCCATTAGCGTAATTAGTACTTAAAGCATATAACCCGAACGGGTAGTAAGACGTGGCGCTAAAAAAATAATATATATATATAAGCCACTGCGTCACTGATAAAATGGCCAAGAGAGCTGAGCTTGTAAGAATTACTGAGATAAAACAAATTTTTATTTTGAGATGCCCAATAAGTGACATGAATACCTACATTTTCAAGGGCAAATTTACAAAACAAAAAACTTGCTATTGAATTCACTAAAAACAAAAAGGGCATCTTCATCGGTGACCTGGTGGCTTAGGGGTAAGGTGTCGGACTTCTGTGCTGGGTGTGGGGTTCAATCCTCGGTCCTGGCACAGATTTATCTTATTACCAAACCCTTCCTTCACCTCTGACAAGACATGTATTAATCACAACTTGTGAATGTGGGGAATGCCAGGCCTCCACCGTGGTTCGGATTCCACGTTAAACTGTAGGTCCTCCATTTCATCTCACAATCAACCTACCATTACACATTAGCGTAAGTGCGTATAGCATGAACGGGTAGTAAGAAATAATAATAATAATAATAATAAAAGGGCATCACAATAAAGTCTGTGTGGCGGAAGAGTTTGGAACCCTAAAAGGTTTCTAGTTTTGTCATAATCATAATAAACTTGGTTAGGAATATATCATAGCAAGCAGCAACAAATTTACGTTAAACAATTTTTCAATATGAGAGAATCAGTTAAGGTAAAGTAATTTCAAGCAACACATATTCGAGATTAGTTCTAACCAAGGCATATTATTATTAGGTGTTCTGTCTCACGGACAGGTCCATTCCTTTAGTCAGAGAAGTTATACCGCTAATGCACCCTGTCCTCCACTTCCTCCTTGAGCTCCCAGAATGTTCTTCTTTCCATCAAGTCATCTAGTATTTCCTAAGCTCCTTCTTCTCTTAACCTTTCCTTCTATGACGTCATGCAGAAGACAGTTCCTACTAAGGATGTGTCCGATAAAGTTTGCTTTGCACTGAAGAATCACATACAAAATGGTTCTCTTCTCACTCGTTCTTCTTAGGAATTGTTATTTTGTCACCCTGTTTGTCCATATTATTTTCTCAAGTCCTCTCCAACACCACAAGGCATAAAATAAGTCAACTTTCTTAAATGACGAGGTATCATGGTCAAAATGATAGTGAAAGTAGAGTTTGTTGTCCATAATAACCCGTGTCAAATGTATTTACTTTATTTGCCGATTCTGTTCCTCTTGTACAACCATCGTATCATATATATTTGCTAGTTTTCAGTAACTTCTTTTTAGTTAGTTTCTTAGTGTGATGAGTTTTTTCTAAGTGTCGCTAAACTCTCAACTATCTTTCTCTAGTAATTACTTTTTTACCTCTTAGCACCACGTTTTACTACCCATGAAGGTTATACGATTATGTATTAATTTTACTCTAATGGGTTAAGGCTGAGGAAGATTGAATTTAGAGGAAATGTACCCGCATTGACGTGGCGAGGGAGAAAAAGAGAGATAATGGGAAATATTATCGGCAGTCTAGTCTATAGTGCCCTAGACCATGCGACCACTGAAGTGGGTTCTAAGGATTACTCTCATGTTATTCCATATTGTCCGAGTTTTCAGTAATCTGAGATATTCTGTTACCCACCTGGAATTATAGAGACTCTAGTGTATTAGGATGGGTTGGCATCGGCGGCTCCAATAATCTATCAGTCATGACCACTGGGGATTGAATAAAGGATCTCTCTTGTGTAATCTCTCGACTAAGCCTTTTATGTTGTAGCACAGCTGTTGTACAGTCACACGCAGGAAAAAATAGTGCCGATATTTTCGTAGCCGGGGGTAGGACAAGAACATATGTTTGGATTTGACTATTCCGAAGTTTGGTGTTCTATTAATAAAGAAAAGTTTTTTAATTAAGGAAATGAGAATATTTATTTTTCACTTTGAGCCAAGATTTTTTTAAATTTGAGTAATATTGTGCAATATTTATTTATTTTTGAAAAATGTTATCATGCGAATTCGGATTTCTAACTAAATTTAATTTAGCTATACAACCAGTGATTTTTATGAAGAAAACCAAAGTAAATATTTGAGGAATGTCTCAAAATAGAATAAACTTAATTTAACTGCAAATTTTCGAGATTAAACTGAAAATTTTGGTTATTCAAATTTTTCAAGTAATGGGGAGAAAAAGAAAGAAATTGAGTCACGTTTCAACTATTGAAACTAGAATTTTCGAGTACTCGCACATCCTTAGTTTTTACCTATTGATCTAAAGGGTCTTACTTTGATTCTAGTTAGGAAAAATAAATAATACGTATTTGTTTAACTAGCTAATTACTCGAAATTCACACATGATGTGTTTTATAATACATACATATGTATAAGAATCTTTCAAAGTTGGCCCAATGAAAATCAGATATGTAGAAGCTGAGAAAAATGTCAAAATAGTAGTACTGTATACCCGCCATCTTGAAATAAAATCTAGACACATTTTAATTAGCCTGCGTGTAAAACAGACGTCTAAGTTATGTCCATGCGAAATTTTAAGCACAATTGTCATAGTGGTTTGTGTTTAGTTTGTGTTTAGTGTGGGTGAGTAGCAGGTTCCGTCACCCTGGCTCAGTCAGTAACGTATCTGTCTATCATGTTAAGAGCCCCTGCTGGTCTTCTATTCCCGATACGGCCTGGAAATATATAATTTTTGAAATGTGGGTTTCTGCTTTCACAGTGATAACTTTATGGTTGGGGGCTGGGTTTTGTGTCTGTTCTAGATTAAGAGTGTGTGTCACATCTAAATCAACTTTGTGGTACAGTCGGTTAGAAATTGTAAATTTACACCAATACTATTGCACATGGATCATTTCTAACTAAACATTAATGGAAATAAAGAGATAATAGAGGTTCCTAATACTGAACACTGTTGAAATATTAAATTATATTTGGGTAAAAACTGTGTTGAAAAGGCCGTTTTTAACAATTTTAGAACAGCTTCACAGCTAAGCACTGTGCGCAAATCTTCATTCTGCCATAACAGGGAGATAATGTAGTTATTAACAAGAAACTTTGTCCCCCATCGTCATCGCGGAAGTACGAATGCACTGCACACATTTCTGACATATCGTAGGTGTTTTATTTTCCCTTTTACTCCCCTACCTCGTGCAAGCCGGGAGCTGAGTTGGGCCTGCCATGATGAACGCTCTTAAAGTTAGTTTGTAAGCAATGTGTTGATGTAATCAGTTTGTTCAAGTGCACATTAAATACCTCAAATAAACTCAGATAGGGATAGCAAGATTATGGGAAGGACACATTGATAAATCACCTCCAGTAAGCGTTGTAGAGATACGAACCTTGACCTTCCAGTCACTGGTAAACTAAATCAGATGACGTCGATATCAGAGTCTGCGTGCCCACGGATGGAAGACATTCAACGGAATCGTAAATCGTTAACAAACTTAAATGTTCCCTTTAGTATTTAAAAAAAAAAAATAATTATGATTAACTAAAGTTACCATTATTATTATTTTACTCATTATTATATTTTACCAAACCCTTCCTTCACCTCTGACAAGACATTTTGTGAATGTGGGGAATGCCAGGCCTCCACCGTGGTTCGGATTCCACGTTAAACTGTAGGTCCTCCATTTCATCTCACAATCACCCTACCATTACACATTAGCGTAAGTGCGTATAACCCGAACGGGTAGTAAGACGCGGTGCTAATAATAATAATATTATATTTTAATATGCTTCGATATTAAAATATTTTAAGGCGTCACCCTCTCAACAAACTGGACTGCCGAGGATGAAGAGATCAAAGATCGAATTCTGGTCATGTATGGGGAGTTATTTTTTTACAAAATGTTTTTACACTTTCCTTGCATGAAAGTGAGGGCACACTTCCATTAACACTATTATTCCTCACCTTTAAAACATTCAAGTAATTTATTACAGATGTGTCCAACCCAAACGGGTGGTAAGCCGCGGTGGTAAAGAAAAAGACCATAGTATTATTTTTGTCCGTGTATTTTATTCCTCCAGTGACTGTACATTAGGAGGGCTACTATAAGTTTGTTGAACTACTTATAACCTAATCGAGATCAACATGACACCTTGATAAAACATGTAGCTCCTACAAATTTTAATCCATGTCGAATTGAAACCAGATTATGTAGATTTGAAAATTCACAGCCATTATACGTAACATAAAATAAATTTTATTCACGATAAATTTTTACTTTATCTCGACCCCTCGAAGAGAGAAAGTATTGAGATCGTCAAATAATTCTAACTCAAGATTTTGATAAATGTCGACGTTTCATGACCCCCTGAAGCCAAACATTTAATTTTCGCAGTCTGTACCGCGAGCTAGAAACGAAAATATTTTACCGATCAGGCTAAACCTTTATATTCGGGGCTTTCATATGGTCCCCCCCAAAGGGTTTTTGGAATTAAATTTCCAACCCTAAATTTAAGGGTGGTTACGAAGGGCAAAACGAGAAAAAATTGATTTTATCAAAATTTGCCATCATGATTTTGATTAAATTTTATATATAGACACTGTTTATCAATATAAACAAGATGGAAGTTCTCATTTTCTCATGAAAATTACTTTGAGGGCACTTTACATACAGGAAATATCCCCATCATTCCTCAACCATTGGGTATACCAAATAACTGATCATTGTAATGTAGTACTATTAAAGATAAAATCTTTTATTTGAAATATATACTTATAAAACCAATAATTTCTTAGCTATAAGCAAATATATATGCTTTTTAATTCAGCGCTATGAAAATTAATTTGATTCTTATTCTCTTTGGTGGACAGAGATGTTTCTCTTTTCTCTATTTTATGTAACATTGTTTCAAGTTCCTGATGCCATAGAGTAAGTAACAGTGTATAATATTTCATTTATGACTTTGGTGTAATGTTTATACAAAAATGTATAGACCTATTATTACGTTTCACAAATCTTCATGTTTTTATTAAATGTGTATTTAAAATAAGAGAGGAAGAAAGTCTGTTTGGTGCTCCATATTTTTTAAGGATACGTTTTATAATTAATTTAATTAGTATTGAGATAGTGTTTTAAAGCTCAAAAGTTAAACTTTAAACTTATTGTTAATTTTAAAAATATTTTTTATTTTATTTTAAAAGATTTGTTTTTACTCCCCAATTGTTGGTTCTCGCTTCATTTTTATCTACCCCCAAACTCCCAAGGCACACTTCCCCAATCTCTTGCGGCACATTTGTCTTCTCTTGGCGACGGCACACAGGTTGAAAAGCGTTGAAATTTTGGTCAAGTGTTTACTTTTAAGTGTTCTATAAGGGACTAAGTCATTTCGTAAGTCATGGGTGGAAAGTACTTCCTTCTTATAAAGTAGACGTTAAAATATTAAAACAAATCTCACGACCCTCTTTGTCTAAATTGGACAAACCACGGATGGAGTCTCCCGGATTCAACCAAACGTCTCTCTTAGAAAACCATTAGTTGCATCATTTTATAGCTTTTCATGCTGCTATTTTTTTCCTCCGAGAAAATCCTGCAAATCGTTTTATAATCCGCTAGGAAACGAATCAAATGATTTAATTATCAATTTTTTACTATATAATCATACTTAAACTCATTTATTGCCAACTCAAAACAAAAATAAAATTATAAAATGTTAAATGTTAAATAATGAAGGAGTCAGTTAATATTGAGCCTGTTATAAATACAATCTAAATTTATTATGTTCTTTTGAAACGTCTGGAGTGTTTTTTCCATACATATTTACTTATTGTACTAACTATGTGATTACAATACTTCCAACATGTCGAGTGAGCTAATGAATTTGTTTTATATTTAAAATAAAGCACACCACATCATTGTCTTTAAAGACACATTCATTCCAATATCGTTTCAAAACGCTTGATATATGTATTATGTTCCTATGGTAAAATTTTGTTTCGTCCTAATGAGAGTTCCTGTGTCCATCGCAAGTCTTTTCTACTGCAAAGTTTAATAGGAAATGTAGTAATACAAATTCGGGAGAACCAATTTACTTTCTAATTTAACTTAGAGCCAAAATATGTAAATACGGTTAGTTTTAATTGGAAGCAAACTTATTTATGCTTGCTTTTCACTTCTGCGAAAAGTAAACCCATTATGATATTCAAATTAAATGCTAGTAATTTAAACAATTTTTTTCAGAAAAATATATATATATATATTTACGATTATGTATTACGTAAGATATCGCAAATCTATCTCTGGTAAGATATAGTGTTTACAATGTACTATATCTCCTGGTACGGGTTAGAGCAGGTTGTTACTTTCATTGATCTGTCTTAGTATGGTCAGATATAGTGTTTACAATGTACTATACCTCCTGGTACGGGTTAGAGCAGGTTGTTACTTTCATTGATCTGTCTTAGTATGGTCAGATATAGTGTTTACAATGTACTATACCTCCTGGTACGGGTTAGAGCAGGTTGTTACTTTCATTGATCTGTCTTAGTATGGTCAGATATAGTGTTTACAATGTACTATACCTCCTGGTATGGACTAGGGAAAGTTGTTGCTTTCATGGCTCTCTATCAGTCTGGTCAGATATAGTGTTTACAATGTACTATACCTCCTGGTACGGGTTAGAGCAGGTTTTTACTTTCATTGATCTGTCTCAGTCTCAGTTATGGCTCTGACAAATACACAAGTTTCAGAGTTAAGAACGATACTAGTAATAACATTCAATATACAGCAGCCCCTTTGATGAAATGTCGCTTGTAGGGCCAGTTAATTACACTCAATATACAGCCAGTATCTGTGATGAATTGAGTGAAGGTGTTGCTTGTAGGGTTAATTGGTGCCTTGGCGGAATGATATGCAATAGTACCTTCTAGCTCAATGAGGAAAGCAACGTGGAACACTCTCACTCCTCATTTCCCTAGTATGCCTCTTCAGTGCTGACTAGTCTTTACAGCTGACGTTGGAACTGTTGAGGACCCAACCAACCTTCTGGTTGATTATTAAACTTAAATAAATGATGTACGAGTATTGGCTTTAAGGAGGTCGTAGGCACTACTCCGTAATTTTAACATACTTAAATCATCGTAAAATAAATAGTTCCTGCCCATAAGAACACGCACACGAGCTTTATTCTCATATTAAGTTTTACTAATAATTAATTTTGAAAATTGACAAATTACATTAGTACAATATCATACTGTTTACAGCATGACATTGGAATTGACCATCCCAGTATTTAATATGACCGTAGTAAAATATAAAAATTAGC
Source organism: Timema douglasi (assembly GCA_901482245.1). Taxonomy (NCBI): domain Eukaryota; kingdom Metazoa; phylum Arthropoda; class Insecta; order Phasmatodea; family Timematidae; genus Timema; species Timema douglasi. The sequence goes on from CABEEJ010000548.1 coordinate 42,353, forward strand.
TAGTGTACTCGTTCTTCGCAAGAGGTATCTATGAAGTAACTGTGTTCCTTTTAGTTTATAAAATTAACAATATGGTAAAGAAACCAAAACTAACATTATGTTTGTATAGACTATTAAACCATTATTAGTTTTAATTGTGTTACAAATCGTAAAAAGTGGGCTAACTAAGAACACATTGTAAAATAGATATATTAGGCCTAATATGAAAATGTGCTAAAGGCGGAAACTTTATGTTTTCAACGTTTCTGGCCTAATTCAATCCACTATTTTCAATCTCCTATATTAAACTATCATTTTTTGGACTTTTCTAAAAAAAAATACCTGAAGACTTATCGGTAATTCAAGTTTTAGATTTATATGATGTTTAGAAGTGTTCTAATAATTTCCTGCGAACAGACAAGTATCAAAACTATATAGGATTGGGATGCTCACCATCCAGCCTTACCTTTTGCATAGTTTTTTCTCTTACAATATAAAGCTAACGATGGCAATACCAAAACAAATATGTCAACCAATTCATATTAAAAATAATATTTGAAACAAAACATTATTCAGCTAGTAAATTGAATATATAAATGAATGCAATTAATAAAAAACGCTAAATTGCCTAAGAATGATCATAAAATACGTGTAAATAAATTATATACGTTGTTACAAAATCACATAGAAAAAAAGAGCATCACTTTTTAACAAAGAGCACAAAGGAAATAACTGTCTGTTAAAGAGACAGATTATTCCCTGTAACTACCTGCCACATTTCAATTTTTTTCCACAACACGAAGCTGTTTTTCCACCAATAGTGTGCGATATTTTGAGCCCTTTATTTCTTGGAACCAATTTTTAAATTTTCACTATTTTATTATACTTTTGGGTGGTATTTGTACACGATTGCAAATATTTCAATTTTCTTCTACGCCTAGAAGTGTTTTTATTTGTATTATATTTTAAAGTTCTTATAGAGGGCAGCACTCGCTCAATTTTAATTAAAATTTGAGTTTCCCCCTTTTTTTATATTTTGAACACTTTATTTTGTATGCTATGTTTGATGATTATTTTAAACTAAGAAAATTAATTTATTGGTTTACAAGAACAAGGAGGTGATATTCATATTTGGAAAATGATGTTGGCATTTTTAAAGCTACCTTCAACTTCTGCGGATTAATACAACTCTTCGAAAATGTGCATGAGCCATTATGAGCCCATCTATGATATTTGACGGCAGTGAGATCCACATAATAATCTCGATTCAATATATAAAGTATAGATCCAAGAAACAAGATACAAAAAACTTGAGTATTAAATCAGGAACTTTCAAACATGTTTATCGTTTGAAAAACATGTTTTAATAGTACCATCCTTTAAAACCTACATGTTGGCCAAGAGTTTGATTAAAAATGTTATATTAGATCATTTAATTTTATATACTTTTTTTTTCTCTTTGTAACCTGTGATCATCTTGTGTGATCAAAACTGGTTCAATTTAAGGAGACTTTTTAATTTTTTAATTTGTAATCAACAATAAAGCTTTCATGTAAGGCGAGTGGTAGACAAGTATCATGATAAGGTAAGACGGGATGAGGTATTAATAAAGCCGACTGTGATATGAGTGGATCTCTTTTTAAACTGACGGATCGCTAATTGATTCAGACGTTTCTCTTAAGCATGCGCCATCCTGTGGCATTCCACCGACAACCTGTTTGGTGACAGCACGTGTTGGTCATGCCATGGGAGTTATTCCGAGTCGATATTTGTGATGTTCAGATGAGCAATTATAAACAAAAAAACAATATTTCATTTACACATAATTTTTTGGAAATGTTATAATAGATAATTGTTATTTGCCTCTATCAAATTCAACGAATGTAAAACTCAGAATATACAAAACAATATTTTGACTGGTTGTTCTCCTCGTTAGGTGTGAAATGTGGTATACTTACTACCTTACACGACTAAAATAAATTTAAGATGTTAGAAAGCAAGGTGCTTAGGGAGATATTTGGTCCATGAAGATATGAGGTTACTGGGGAGTGGAGGAGGCTACATAATGATGAGTTGTATACGCTGTAGTCAACACCAGACTTATTAGGCTAATCGAGTCTTGTAGATTAAGGTGGGTGGGACATGCATCGCGAATTAAAGAATTTATAACCGTGTTAAGGGTGTTTGTTGATTGACAAACTCAATAGAAAAATACCATTGGGAAGACTTAGACGCAGATAAGAGGATATCATTAGAATGGATTTGAAAGAGATAGGGTGTAATGAGGTGGAATGGATAGAACTAGCTCAAAATAGAGAGTAAAAAGGTGGACCGGATAAAACTAGCTCAAGATACGAATATGGTGTAATTAGGTGGACTGAATAAAACTAGATCAAGATAGGGATAGGTGACATACTCTTTTAAGTAGTGTAGTGAAATATAGAGTTCCTAATGTCATAGAGTGAGTAAGTATCAAATGAACCACTTTAAGGGATGGCTTTTAATATTGCCTACTGCATAGCAACCTTGATAATACAAAAAAAGGAAAATTAATGTTATTTTGGTGCAAAGCCTCTTTTTTTAAATTTGGCTATCTATAACTAATACTAATATTAATGAAACAGGATTTGTAAGGTGAGTTTTAAAGAAATTCAATAGGATTTACATGGTATTAGAATTATTGAACCTTCTTATCTGCTATGCACGACTATAGCACAATGTCATTTTGAAGATATAAAATCTCCAGTTCTTTTGCCCTTACTAGAATAAGTATTGCAATGAACGCGGCTATTTCTTATATATTTACCTGGTCAGTTCTCAAAAAATGGCAGTCACACGTAAAATGGTCGGTGGGTGCCATGGTGCCCGTGGGCATAAGGTTGGGAATCCCAGTCCTAAGGTGTCACTCTCATGCTATGTTGGCCTGCTGATGATGGGTAGATCGGGGTTCGAATCCCGGTGGGGTTTACTTCGGGCGGTTTTTCCTAAATGGTTCACCACCCTTCTTTAAAGCATATACATAATATAGATTACCTCTAAAATGCTAGTTTCCTCATCCCTACCCCATTAGGTTAATTATCAATTCTGCGTGTTTCAGGAACAGGTAGTACATTGTGGTGATATTTATATACACAAAAGAAGGGATGAATATAATTAAGGCGGGGGATGTAAAGGACTCGAGTAAAGGGAAGTGTTTTTGCAGTTTTTATGACAAAAACTATTTTGTTTTGTCAAAAGAAATCAAATGTTCCAATAGTATTGTAAAGTTTAATTTTCTTCCCGTGTTGATACCAACAGTTGTTGAATATCTGTCAGTGTGTTGTGGAATTTAAATACAACTTTTTCTCTTCGTTTAAAAAGTTTATATTGCCGCAAATGTTCATGACAAAGATTCAAGAACAGTTGATATCACCATCTGAGGAAAATTAAACTCTTTGTATTTAAGCAATAATTAATTTATTTTATAAAAATAAAAGTGTTTTAATAAATATTGCAAAAACACTGGTTTCTTCTCGCACCTTAAAAACATTTTACTTAAACTACGGGCTAGGCCTGCCTCAGATATTAAAATTTTGCGTTAAGTTGTTTTTAAAACGGAAATTGGAGTGATTTTTGTCCATGGCTTTTCCAGGTTATCGGGGTATTTTTTTAAATGTAAGTTTTTTCTCATATTGATGGCATTATGCAAAGGCCAAAACTAGATCTATAACGATAGGCATAGCCCGCTAAGGTTGCGTAACTCTCGTGATATACTAGACTGTCGATGTTAAGGAGATCGGGGCTCGAATCCCATTCGGTTGTACTGAGAGTGAGTTTTCCTAAATGATTTTCCACTCTCCTTCCACACAAATGTGGTTAAACCTCCTCTTAGTTCCACCTTCTATATCCATAATACATTACGTAGTTAGTAGATAGGCGTATAACCTGAACAGGTAGTACTATTAAGTTCTAAAATGAACCTTAGTCACGTGATCTCGGTGTACTGAATCCTCCCCCCCCCCCCNAACCCCATGCAAAAAAATAAATCAAATTTAAGAACTTTGGTAATTTAAGGGATAAGTGTGTGAGGTTTCAGATTTTTACCTTATCGGGAAGATTGATAAAAATATGGACATACAAACATGGATTTTATAATTCAAATATTTGTTATTTATACTGATCATACTTTACATCAGAATTATTTTTTAAAAATACTTTAATTTATTGTGAGATACTTTTAATATAAGAAGGAATATAAGGCACTGCTGTTTTAAACTTTACACAAAGCCAATATAGTTCACGTTATGCTTATAATTAAGTCCAAGCGAAATACTGACAGACCTCTCTAACTTTGTAATAATACCCTTTCCCTCGCTCTGTTGTTATTCCAAGTTAATTTCACAAATGTATAAAAAACAGCGCCAAATACTTTCGAGAAAACTTATGGTGTACAACTCTTTTATTTTCCTCTCTACAGCCTTTAATTATCTCACTGTAAAAATATTTTGTGTGTTGACAGGTTTTAAAAATGCTTCAAACAAACGTAATAATTTCAAGCACTTCTTTTATATAAAAAAAGTTTGTTAAAACCGGTAATTGTAAGGCTTTCTCGTGCAATCCTAAAAAAACCCACTTTAACATGGTTTAGATGAGTAATTAAAGAGCGTAGTTGCCTAAAGATTGTAATTGGCCAGCCTGCAAGTACTGGTACACTCCGTTTATCCTAAATGGTAGCAGTCTGACCTTGGCGTATCACTCTATGGACATATCTTATAAACTTCGGCATAGTGTAAAAAACAAAACAAAATCGGAAAGGTACGTGAAATGTATCAAATTAAGGCAGGTCACTATTTTTTGTAGTTTTTTTAGCAACACTTTTTCTTTTGACAAAATAAATCAAATATTGCTCCAGTAGAAACATAGAGTTTAATTTTCTTCGCGTGGTGATATAAACAGTTGTTGAATATCTGTCATGAGCAGAATTAGATGACAAAATTTTTAAATGAGTAGAAAAATGTGTCATTAGATCCCAGGACATTCTTGACATATTCAACAACTGTTGATATCACCGTGTAGAAACAGTTCAATTATATATTTATATTGGAGCAATATTCAATTTATTTAAAACAACAGTTTTTTATATAAAAACTGCTAAAATGTTTACCTGTATTTCACAGTTTTTATAGCCATTAATTATCATATGATTATGATTAAATTAGTTTCTTTTCCACATGTTTTATTATTAATTTTATTTTTCATATTGAGACTGTAGTAGCTGTAAAACATTGTCTTGCAGAGAAAATGTATTCATGATTCAAGTCTTCAATATTTCCATCAACAACCATAAAAGTGTCATAAATCATATTTAAATATTAATAGTCAAACTTTTTTTTGTATCAATAGTAAAAATAATGATGCATCATGTATAAAAAAAATCAGATAAGTTTATAGCATAATAGCTCAACCAAACATGTCATGATATACATAAAATTATGGAATACCAATTAAATTTTGTTACGGGGATCAAGCACACGGATCTCTTTTCTATCTTTGAACATTCTTGATATCGTATTGTAATGTCTATAGTTTTATTTCTTTTTGTGGTTTTTACGATCGTAAAAAACACATGACATGTGGGATTAAGAGTGAATACATTTTTAATGGTGGTAGTTCTAAGGGTTTCTATTCATTTTTGGTCACTGCGACTTAATACCTGTTACATGCATATGTACAGTACAAATCACGCTAATTGTTAGGGATGAAGAAGGTTGGATTTAGAGGAAATGTACTCCAATTTGTGTTGAAGGATAGTGGAAAACCATTTAATAATAAATTTGTATTTATTTGATGGCGTTTAACGTTAATTTTCTGAACCGATTGATTATATTGGCACACGATTTGTAAACTAACAACCAACTTAAGTCTAGAACAGACACAAAAATCAACCCCAGCCTTTAATTTATCACTGTGAAAGGGGAAACCCACATTTCACCAATTATATTTTCTTTTCATGCCAGGAATTGAACCCGGGACCCTTAACGAAATAGACAGACACGCTACTGACTGAGCTAAGATGTCGGATCATTTAGTAAAAATGCAGCCTAAGTACGTTCAGCTGGGAATAAGGGCTCGCCCGAATTGCGCCAATTCTCTTAGCTCGGACCCGAATTGCGCCAAGAGCTTAAAAGTGCCCCCCCAGAACGGACCCGAATTGCGCCAATACCCCCCTTCCCAAGACAGGACCCGAATTGCGCCAACTGTGAATATAAGCAAATATTAATACTATGTCTGGCGGTAAGAAGGACACAAGTCAAAAAATATAATTTAGTTAACTATATTTGCTCGAAATCAATCACAATGTATAAAGGTTGAAGGTGATGTTGTCTCTTCTCGCACTCCTCCTTTAGGATTCTCATAGCGTCAATGTAGCAAAAAGCTTAATAAAATGTTTCGGTGCGTATTCAAAGGTTCCATCCATTCACCCAATTTCATTCTGGCACAAATACTCAAGATTCGAGTGACAAGAAAATATCACGATCTCCTCCTTTTTTTCGTTTCTCAACAAAAAGTTTTCGTCTTGAATAGTTTTTATTTCAATTGAATCTATGGCAAATTGAATTTCTTCGGAAAATTTAGGCAACTTTGGCAGTGTTTTTAGTTTAGTGTGGTTGATGTTATTCCTGATACATTTATTGTCCTTGCGGGTCAATGTTTATATAGTTTTTTTCTGTGTCTGTACCTCTGTGTGGATTAACTTTGAAGGCCTTACTTCAATCTCTTCAGCTTTCCTCTTAACTGCGTTGCTAATGGATCTTCTGTTCAACTCTTGATCTAGTATTGGTTCGTGGTTGTGTTCATTTTCAGTCCACGAGAAAATATTTCCACCATCAAGAGTGAATATTTTAGCATTGCAGTCCTTTTTGGTGCATCTCCACCTCTCTTACCTCGTCAACTTTAATTGATTCACCTGTCGATACATATATTTACTATAGACAATCAGAACTTTCCCTTTTTCACTATAAATCCTTTCCATATCAATAATTCTCGCTAATATTATCACAGTTCACACAAAACCCGAAAAAAAATTACACCGGGACAGTCACTGTTGTTGAGACAATTAATAAGTATTGGACAGACGGATGTCAATACTACTGTTACAAGTCTTGTTGTTGGCACTTAGGGCGTTTTTACATTCCTTTACTAAGGGGAGAGATTGTTTGCAATGGTCTTTGTTTGTATCATCCCCCCCACCTCCCTCACCGACTACCTGAACTTGACTTGGCGCAATTCGGGTCCGGGATTAGTAAACAAATTTTAATCCCTTAATGACTGGCGCAATTCGGGTCTGCCCGGGAATAAAACCCCAACCTTCAGGGTCATCCATAATCCACATAACTTTATTGAAAGGGGGTAAGGGGTGGGATCTAATATTGACATGGTATAACGGGGGTGGTGGGGGTGCACGGTACATCACAGGGTTACGTAACACTAATATATTTACAATCGAATCATTTATATGCAGGATTTAAAATGGATTATAAATAGTATTGAAATATTAATCTGGGTCCCTCTTTTAAGGGTAAATAATAAATTACGTAATGCGTTTTCTTACCTTTTTTCCATCCCCTCTACCTCATTTACCACCATTAGAGTTCCCCCTCTCAACAGCATCACGTGGTCTCTGGATCACACCTTAGTGTGTCACAAACAATTCCCTATAAAATAATGACTTCCGCCCGATGTTAAAAGTTACGTAACACAGGTTGTAGGGGATAAGGGTCAAGATAAATGTCTAATTAGTGTTATGTGGTTGGGGGGATTGCGCTCAAAAAGGTTAAAAAAAACTTTGCGTGGTTTATGTATGATCTCTACTCTTCACCTTCAACACCCGATGTGGGTTTGATCCTAAATACAATTTCAACCCTGAGGGTTTTTTGAATTAATCTTTTGTATACAATCCCTTCTGCGGTCGTAATTAGAACAATTATCTCTCCCTAAACGCTCCCCATCTTTCGTCCAAACACTCCCACATTTTTCTCTGAACTCGCGTGTTTACGCGGAAAGATTCTTGGACTTTTTACAAACCCCCCCCTCCTCAAGTTTACACAATGACGTGATGTTTCTTTTGTATGTTTTTTCCCCCAACTATTCTGTTAAAAAAAAGTCTAAAAATAATTTCTACTCATCCAGGTCGTTGCTTCAAGGTCTTTTGATTCTGCAAATGTTTATATTATTGAGACAAACACCAAAACACAATGACCTCCATAAGTATAAGTTGGAATTGCTTGGAAGATAAGTCATGCATGTAACACTTGTGTATATTACTGTTAATTCCATATTTAAATTTTAAAAAAGAGCACACATTTAAATGTAGTTAGTTAGTGTTTGTAAAACTTTAATTGGCTTACACATAAATTTAAAATTTAAATGATTAGTAATTATAGATCAATAAAATAAATCTAATTTAAAATGGTCGATTTAACTTGTTTATCCCTCGACGAATTCCCTCTCTATTTTCATCAAGGGGTTTTTCCAGATGTAAAAGTCAATTACGGCACCACGTCAACAGGCTTTTAAAACTAAGCTAGCTAGTAATTAGTAATGTAATAATAAAACACTTGAAGAAAAAGTTTGTTATTTATTTTTTAATAAACTATAAATCAAAATTTTTGAGTCACTCAAATTATAGCCCTCTTTCAGTATTTCTTAACTTTTCTAATAATTTTTTACTGGCTGCTCAATAAGTACAGGTATGTTCATAAAATGAGATAGTAATAAAATACTATAAATTATTATAAAATTCAATATTCATTTATTTGAGGTATTTAATGTGGACTTTCTGAACCAACTGAACTTAAATCTTGGACAGACACAGCATCCAGCCCCCATCCAATAATAATTATTATTATTATTAGCACCGCGTCTTACTACCCATTCGGGTTATACGCACTTACGCTAATGTGTAATGGTAGGGTGATTGTGAGATGAAATGAAGGACCTACAGTTTAACGTGGAATCCGAACCACGGTGGAGGCCTGGCATTCCTCACATTCACAAGATGTCTTGTCAGAGGTGAAGGAAGGGTTTGATAATCAGATAAATCTTTGCCGGGACCGAGGATTGAACCCCGGCCGCCAGCTTAGAAGTCTGAAACCTTACCCCTAGACCACCAGGTCACCGACCATCCAGTAATTCATTAGCCATATTTCATCATTGCTAAATTTTCGCCAATGCCAGGAAACGAGCCTGTGACTCTCAGCTCAATGGACAGACACGCTGCCAACTGAGATAAGGCGTCGGACTATTAAACTATTAAAGCCCTAGTATTTTAATAGTATTAATTTATTTATTCTGGTACTCTTAATTTGAGCGAGAGTCACATAATAATAATTGTTAAGTTATTGGTAACACTAATAAAGTTTTTTTGATTATGATTTAGTTATGACATTGTTTTTATTGAGTTTTCTGTCAAAATATTATAGTTTTCAAAATAAACAGTATTAACAAATGTCCAAGGGTAAAAGTTATTGTCTCTTGTTAGGTCGCAATACTGTACCCACAATAATAGGATTGAGCACTTAATATATTCTATTTATTTTTACGTCCCGAGTGTCTCAGTGGTGATGAGCGAACGCGAACAATCCCGACTATGTCCAAACACTCCCGTCTATGTCCGATCACACCCGACTATGTTCGAACACTCCCGACAATGTCCGAACAATCCCGACTATGTCCGAAACACTCCAGATTATATCCGATCACACCCAGCTATGTTCGGACCCTCCCGACTATGTCCAAACACTCTCGACTATGTCGGATCACACCCGACTATGTTCGAACACTCTGAAAATAGTAATCTCTTCCTGGTCTACTAGACTAGCCATTTGACGGTTCAAGCTAAATCTGTATAAAAAATTAATATTTTTCTTCAAGTATAGAGAAAAAATAGTTTACTAAATAACTTAAAACCTATATTTATTTTACTATTTAATTATGTAAAATATATATTTATAATCGTCATTTTTTTCTCTTGAAATAATTTTACATTTCTCATGAGCTGGCGGGTCACAGAAAATGTGACAGCGGGCCACGGGTTAATGACCCCTGGTCTAAGTCATCACTCTACTGGACTACCAATGACGGGGAGATCAAAGTTCAAATCTCAGTTGTGTATACTGACAGTATTTTCCTCTAAATGGTTTCCCACTCTTTCTACATGCACATGGGGGTACACTTCTTCTCAATCCAACCTTATCCCTACCCTAACACATTATTGTAATTAACCCTTCCTTCACCTCTGACAAGAAATGTATTAATCATAACTTGTGAATGTGGGGAATATCAGGCCTCCACCGTGGTTCGGATTCCACGTTAAACTGTAGGTCCTCCATTTCATCTCACAATCACCACTACCATTACACATTAGCGTAAGTGCGTACAGCCCAAACCGTTAGTAAGACGCGGTGCTAATAATAATAATAATAATAAGTGTAAATAGTACATAAGCGTATAGACCGAATGGGTAGTTAGACGAGGTACTTAAAAAACCTTACATTTGCACTTGTTTATTTCTCTTTCTTACTTCAAATTTTAAATAATATATTTACTTTCAGAAATACAACATTAATGTTCATATAATTTAATTGTTAACGTATGCTATCAGGGTTTGTTGGCTACACACACGTGGTCATCTATTGGTAGTGGTAAATTGTCTTTACTTTGCCCCAGATGTGGTGATGATGATTATGATGATTGGTAACTTTGTGGTGCCAGTAGAAGTCTTAGGGCCAGTTTCATAGTCAAATTTAGTACGCCTCAAGTGCGGCGCTACACTAAGTACAAGACGACACCTACCTAAACCAGAATGGAATGGGCCAGTTTCCTATGCGAGAACGGCCCATTCCATTCGAGTTTAAGTAGGTGTCGTCATGTACTTAGTGTAGCGCCACACTTGAGGCGTACTAAATTTGACTATGAAACTGGCCCTTAATGTGGATTCACACATTCGACGAAAAACAAGTGCACAACAAAAACTTGGACACGTGATGAGATCTAAGCCAATCACAAGCTGTTCGCCTCATCAGCGCGAGCTGTTCCGCTAAAGTTCAACTCATTTTTACTTCATCCGCTCCGCCCAAGATGTTCGGCAAGGGAAAGCCAATCAAGTTTCAAAACCTAACATCTCAAATCAATGCTTATGCACATTTGACAACGTACGCTCTGTGTAGCCAGAAATAAGCAGACAGCATATCAACCAGAGGAACAACTACCCTCCAGGAAAAATACTTATGGAATAGTCGGGAATCGAACCCGGGACTTCTAGATTAATGGCCAGTAATTCCGACCAAGAGGTTGCCCTTCCATATAATGTTTCTTCACAAGAGTAAATTAATTTATTTTGTGCTCCAAATTTGTGTTTGTGTTCAGATACAATAAAAACTATTTAGTTACACACCAATTCTAGATTAATTGTGACGTCACCAATATCTTAACACACATCTAACCTCTGATGTAAATATGACGACATACACTTGTGTTTCATGCTATAAAAAAAAAGTGGGGTTATGCAACACTAAACTTCCCAACCATAAACTATCAATGAAATAAAACAATAAAAAATACGAACCATAAAATCAAATAATACTAATAAAATCCACTTTAGTTTCGGAAGGTGCAATGACCTTGGTTTTGAATAAGTTTGCCACGACTAGTTTTGTGGGGCCCACCCACCCTGAAGTATCTCACCTGGTTAAGACGTGATCTTCTGAAAACATAAGCTTCGCTCAGAAACCATACATGTCCACAATGGCCTCAAAACTTATCATGCTTTGTTTTGAATGTTATAATTAGTTTAAAATATTAGTATCAAAGATACATTATACATATAAAAATAAACTTTCACTTGGCATGTCAAAATTAAACATACAAACAAAAGTAGATAGTATATTTGTCTATATTTTTAGAAAATATTAGAAATGGATATATACGTTTTTATATTGAAATCTGAAACCCTCCACGCTTCATTCATACACTCAATTTTATTCTTTAATCACGACTATGGGTAGTTTTAACGTTTAACTACCGGTATACAATTTTAGGTGGCTACTTTTGTTTTTAAAAGAAGGTATTTGTTGTTACTGTAAAGTGTTTTACCTTCTATTTCACTCTGTTATCAGCTTAATCATCTTTGTTGTCCAAGAGTCGCATATTTACTTACAGACGGACATTTTTTTTTAACATGGTGTTTTATTATTCGTTCAGGTTATATGTCCATGTACTAATTACGCTAATATGATAGTGATGGGGAAGGCTGAGTTTAAAGGAAGTGTACCCACATTTGCGTGGAGAAAGTGTGGGAAACCATTTAGGTAAAACCAACCTTTGCATACTTGACCTGGATCAAACTCAGATCTTTCCATCATCGGAAGTTTAGTATAGTATGAGAATGGTGCCTTAAACCATGTGGCCACTGAAGCGGTTACGGGAAGAATAATGGAAGATTGCTTTTTTTTTCTAGCACCACGTATTACTACCCGCTTGGGCTATATACGCTTATGTTTTAGGGATGGTGATGTCTATATTTAGAGGAAATGTACCACCATTTGCGTGGAGGAAGAGTAAAAAACTATTTAGGAAAGTTTTTCCCTTAGTAAAACCGACCGAGATTCGAACCCCGAACTCCCTGTCATCGGCAATCTAGTCTACTGTGAGAGTAGTGCCTTAGACCATGCGGCCACTGAAGTGGGCTGTAGAACGGTTTATCGGATTTGATGTTCAAGTTTGTTTGTTATATCTTTTGTTGATTTGTGAGTGCTTGCCTGTTTGGTGTTTTAAACCGTTTACTTACACGTTCTTTCTTTACACAGATTCTATCAACCAGTGGATCCAGTCTAGAAAACTGAGGCCAAGGTGGGGTTCAAGGGGACGCGAGAAAAGATTAGTATATTTGCAGTTTTTATATCAAAACTTTTTTTGGTGGTCAAAAGAAATCATATATTTCTCCAGTAGCACAGAGTTTAATTTTCTTCACATGGTGATATCAACTTTTCTTGAATATCTATCAAGGGTGTCCTAGAATTTTATGACAACTTTTTCTCTTGATTTAAAAAGTCCCTAATCTAATGCCGCTATGCTCATGATAGCTATTCAATATGAAGAAAATTTAACTATGCTTCTACTGGAGAAATATTTTATTTATTTTGGCCGAAAAAAATGTTTTGACATGAAAACTGCAAAAATAATGACCTCTCACGTCCGCTTTCACGCCACCTTAACGACCGGAGGTTTTTTTTTTGTCGACTACATAACACCCCCTATCCGCAAAAGTTTACCCTATCATCGCCAACAGACAGCGGCTGCTTGATTCTATTATGGGCAGATGCCATGTTGTTTTCTTATTAGATTCTGCTAGTTTAACTTATCTTGACCGCTTCTGTACACTTCCCACACGTGATGGCTGCGGTAAGGTCGATCATGTCGCCTTTGTGTCTCGTACTTCCCGCTCATCATTGGAAACTAGTAATTATTATAGGATTCGGATTGCTGCCAGGAACTCCCGAGGCGTCAGTGCGGAAAAATAAAAGTGTCGTGATAGGAGATTTATTAAATTTTACTGTCCTTGGCCTTTTCTTCGATCACGGTTCTGTGTGCATTTGTAGGGGGGAAAATAAAAAATAAACACAATTACTTTGATTAGTCGTACTTGCGTTGTGCAACAGTCTTTTGTCATTTCCACCTGTCGTGAGAAAAAGAAAGGGTATTGAATGTCAATCAAGTTGGAGAGGGAAGGGTATTTCTGTTGTTAGAAGTGATATAATACTGTGTTGGATCCTGACTTTGATAACTTAAGGTGGTACGGAAGGTAAAACGAGTTTATTACGTTTATTTAACATTTTTATAGAAAAAAATATACATTTTTGCCAATATAAATCAAATACAACTTTGGTAGACATGCTAAGTTTGACTTTCTACACATACTAATTTCAACTGTTGTTGAATATCTGCCAGGGGCATTACTTAACTTGACCAGAAACATTTTAAATGAAGAGAAAAAGTCTTCGCCCAAATCCTGGTCAAATCACTGTAAAATATACCTTTGTACTAAAATTTTAACTTTTTAAATTTTTTAACTATTTATTTGTTAGCACCGCGTCCTACTACCCATTCGGGCTATACGCTTATATACTAATTTCACTAATGGCTTAGAAATTAGGAAGGTTTAATTGAGATGAATTTCACCCATATTTGCGTGGAAGAAGATTGGAAAATCATTTAGGAAAAAACACCCTTAGTACACCCTATTGGAATCGAAACCCAATCTCCTGGCGTTCAGCAGTCTAGTATAACACGAGAATAGCGCGTTAGATCACGCGCCCACCAAGGAGGGTTTTAACTATGCATTATTTTATAAAATATATCTATATATTTTGCCATCGCGTCTTACTACCCATTTGAATTATACGCATAATATGAAATAACTACGCTAATGTTTTAGGGATGAGTAAGGTTGCATGTGAGAAGAAGTGTACCCAAATTTGCGCGGAGGGAGAGTGGCAAGGATTTAGGGGGGGAAACGCCCTCAGTACACCCGACCGGGGTACGAAACCTGATGTCCTTGTCATCCGCAGTCCATTCTATCGCGAGAGGGAAGCAATAAGCCATTCAATCATCGAATCGTGCTGTCTGATCTTAAATAAACGTCACCGATCGAAGTTAAAACACCATAACAAGATTTTTTTTTAAATTAATTTTTCGCCCACAAAATAGTGACAAAAGCCACTTGTACATGTAGTTCTTAGGACACAGGCCAGACCAACAAATCGCAGCCCCCTTGTCCAGACAGTAACGTGAAATGTGACTTGATTCAGGCGGGAAATGTCGCTACATATGACCGTACGCGTACGTTAAACGTTAAAATCTATGTAAAAACTTAACGAAATTAAAGTACATACATCACTCTTCTACATAATATATTTCCCCTTTAGCCACGCTATACAGAAGTTTTAGTTGCTCTTCAAAATGACCCCGATCTATTCGAGCAGTGACACTTCCTTGAAAATGTTCCTTCCATCAACCACTGAGTGAAATTTACTGCCTTGTCTTACCCGTTACAGTTTAATTTATTAGGTGCATTTTTCCGACGTCATCTGTCACTTACTTCAAGTTGCATTTACTGCCTTATTTTACCCGTTATACCTTAATTCCATGGTTGCGATATTCCGACGCAAGGATTCCCAAATAATTCAGGGACGGTGAACATTAGAATGATGATGACCCCTTTACTTAATTTATATGTTTTATTATTTTTTATCAACATAATATTTTCTGTTTACCACCAAAGGCAGCAAGCTTGTCTTCCTTGGTTATACTTTAGTGCAGCTAATAAGATGGAACCATTGCGCAGTAAGTCAAGGTAAGACTACCGCCTTTCATAGCAAAAGGTGTGTACATTATACAAATATAAAAGTTTTAACCAACTTTTATGCTATTTTTATCATGCTTGCCGAATTAAATAAACGGTACAACACAATCGCACCTTTATTCTAATGTAGTACAGTTGAAACTCTTTAGTACGGCATTCTGTGTTCCTGTAAGTTTCGAATCTGCTGGATTAGTTTGAGAGATGGCCACCAGAGTGGTGCTACTAGTAGTACAAAGGCACCAAAATTATTTACATCCGCATCCAAATGTTTTGGTTGTACATTCTTGTTTTGGCTGTATTTTAGCCCTTATTTATGTCTTCTGAGAGTTGGGAAAGGTGATGTATTATTTTCAATTGCAATTTTTTTCTACCTTGTGTGGCATAGCAATAAATATATAGAGTGATATGACAAGCCCAGGGGACAGCAAAAAGAGTATATGAGCTAAATATCTGTATTCCTGTACTTGTCAGGTATTTGTCAAGTGTCAGACAAAAAGGTTCAACTGTTTATTATAATCTGAAAATAAATCAGTTATCATAAACTAGCACTTAAAAAGATTTTATACATAAGAAAACAAACATTATTTTAATAATCTTATGAAATATTCCCCAGATTTAAAAAAAGTTAGAACCATTTTAGAAAATTTTCAGATTTTTAAACCCCAGTCATAAGTTATTAAATTTGAGGGTCAAAATAAAAATGTTAGAAAATTGTCTGTCGTATTACAGCGTCTACATATTAAGTTGGAACAGTAAAACGTTTCGACAATGGTTACAGAGACAGACGTATAGACAAATAGACAGACATAAGGAGAGGCATGAGGACATGTGGCTTTTAAATTCCCACTTTTTCGGGTTGATGGGCATATAAGACGTAAAGAACCATCACAATTTTGAAGTATAACATTTTCAAAATTATATTAGAAAGTAAAAAGTAGGGATCGTAAAGTCAATTAAACAACATCTTTGTAATATTTGGGTTTTTGGCCGTATTCGTAAAGCAGTGACCTATGGAAGACTTCCCCATTTGACACAATTTCTAAGTGTTTCTGTTCCAACATCACTTATCACTTGTCTGATTATAAGCCTTAGATCTTGAAAAGGACGCTGAAGGTATTTTCTATCCCTCGCACTAGGAGTTAGGCCTGTCTTTGACAGGAGCAATTTTAAACTTCATGAGAAGTATGTTTCCTTTTGTTATATTGATTTATTTATAGATTTTTTTAATTTAAAGAGCAGCGTGATTTCTATCCATGGCTTTGCCATGATATCGGGATACTTTGCATTCACCAACGTCAGTGGCGGCCCGTGTATAGGCACTGTGGAACTGCAGCAACCCCTATTTTCACTTGATATTATCGATAACCTTTAATATAATGAGTCCTTTTTTTCTTTAATTCTCTCTTTATTTTTGTAATACAATTTATATTCCTTAAACTTAATGTCAGTAATTCAGTAGCCATCCTCCAGTTTATGAAAAAGATACAAAAATCTTTGTATGGAGCTGTGCGCTTCACATTGCCAGCGATGTGGTGTTTGATTGTTGTACGCATGCGCACATATGATAGGGGTGGGGATGAAGGTGGGAGTGCCAAGTAAAAAGAGCACTGTTGCTCTCGCAGTGCTGGCTCTGGCGTGATGGTGGAAGGAAGTTTTTTTATACTCAGCGCGTGTTGTGCTTAACAACCGTGTTCCATATTCTTGAATGTGATAAAGTTCAGAAGAGTGTAGAATTAGATTATTATTCTGCTTCCAGCTATTCTATATGATTCTTTTTTTTCAGTTATTTTATCTAACAGAAAGACTAAATGCGGTTGCAGAACTTTCAATGGAAAAAAATGTCCTCAATTGTCATCCAGAGATAAAGGAGAAAATTATTGAACTTTTTGCGCAAATTAAAACAGGAAGAATAGATTTAATTTTTAAATGAATAGATCAAGATTGAACTGTAACAATTTAAGTTAAAGTAAGTAAAAGAGTTTGGTTTTTTTTAAAGATTTTATCAAGTTCTTGAATAAATTTTCTTTTTATACATATTTTTTCCCTTTTACACAATTTTTAAAAAAGGGTTAAACATTTTCTGGAGTAGCACCCCCACTAATTTTAGCTACGAGCCGCCACTGACCATCGTAGATTTTTCTCATAAAGATGGCTCCCTTAATAGCAACCATACCAAATTTCAGCGCTTTAGGGTTTATGGAATTGGTAGGAAAAGCCCTGGAAAGACAGACCTTGGATGCACTTTATTATGTAGATGATAAAGGTAGTTGTGTCAAAAACATGGCCAAGTCTTCGATCCAAGTCAGCTATCGCCTGTTAATTTCTAGACGGTACTTGTCTTGCAATCAGCTCCTAATGAGGGCATACACAAGCGCGCGCGCGCACACACACACACACACACACACACACACACACACGCACACACACACACTCAGAACTATAATAACATACAGGTATTTACTGCCTTCAGCCAGATGTGCATATCGGGAGGTTTAGAAAAAAAAAAGGGGAGGGGATATTTCACTGCGGCTAAAACGTTTTGATTCCAGGGGGATAGGACAGGTGTTCTAACGGTTTATTTGTCTCCCATATCCCCTGCGGCTAGTTGACTAGTTAGCAGGGACTACCTTTCAAGGCAAGATCCTTAGTTCGAACACATAGGATGCCCTAAGGCTGTTTATTACTTATGATTATGTTTGTTGTCTTGTTGTTAGGGCAATTACTTCACGGAGATTGAAGTTGAGGTTCAGCACAAATGTACTTTCTTAGGTTGTTTTGTTTAAGGCTCTACGTCTAGATAGTTATAATAATATAAACGCATTGTACTAGTAATAGTCCTATAGCGAAGTCAGTGGCTTGTTGCGACAAAATCCACTATGTAAGGAATGCTGGTTCAGGACGTTGTCCGTGACGTCACAAAAAGTCATAATAATATTTCCCATGTTAATTAATTTACGATCTATTCAGCGAGTTTTAAAGATATAACGTTGAAATAAAAACCCACAAATTCTTAAATAGTTCTAAAAATAGTATTAAAGTGTCACAAAATTATTATTTTCATCTTGAAGTAGTTCGTTAAACGTATTTTCTTATAAATCATACAAAACTCAGACTATTTTGCTTAGTCACAAAAATGGCCTGAAAGAGTCTTCCTCCCAGGATGTTGATTAAAAAGGTCCGTCAAGTCCGTCAAGTCCGTCAAGTCAATGTTTTCAAGGAGCAGATAGTGATTGTGTAAACTCGCCAGAGGAAGAGGGTAAGTGTTATCAGTAGATAAACAGGAGGCCTTGCAGTATGAACTACTCATTTTCTTCCCTCTCTTTCTATTTCGTACATTTGAGTCTAAGTGTGATAGTGCTTAGACTGCTTAGGTGCGTTAAGTTAAGATGCAACCAGCTTTGCAAAATAGCTTCAAGAACTACAAGTAGGCAATGTCGTTAAAGGAAGAGGTTTTAGTAAGAACAATTTCTCTAATAACCCGTTTCAGGGGTTGAATGGTCTGAGGGAGGTGTTTCCAACTTAAAAGCGCTCCAGGGCCAAACAGTTGATTCCACGAGTCTAGTGCAGGTGCTCCATTATATTCAAAAATATTTTGTCAAGTTATACAAAAACGATAACAGTTATTTTATTGTAAATGAGATAAGAATTGGTAATTTAAACATCTTTTGTTAACTATTATACGATTTTTCCATCTAAAATATTCTCTCTTTTTTACGTTTTTCCATGCAAGTAAAAACTTACCCCGTTTCTTGGGTGAAAACATCAATTTTACTACGGTAGATTCCTTTTTCAAGAAACTTCGTGGGCAAAAAAAA
>CABEEJ010000548.1:61578-75376 GCA_901482245.1 Timema douglasi
AAAAAAGTCATTGAAAGCCATCAGTTGTAAATCCCTGGTCTGAAGGCGTCAAACTAGCAATAAACTAGACTGCCAATGACGGGGATATCGGAGTTGTATCCTGGTTGGGTGTACTGACGGTGGTTTTTCCTACATTGTTTTCCACTCTCTTTCTTTCTCTCTCTCTCTGCCCATGTAAATGCGACTACACTTCCTCTAATTTAGAGTTCTTAAATTGATTGTGTGCAAGTTATAGGAAAACGTTGAACTTACCTCGGTTTCTGAGATTGTTCCGTGTAAAATGAGTCACCATCCTATGATTTGCTCAAATCTCAAAATTTCTACCTTAATATTAAGATACATTCGATCCCCGGCGCTTTCATGCGTTTCTGTGAAGCATTGGTTCTGGAACAGGGCCAACTCAGCCTCGTGAGGAAAAGTGAGGAGATACTTGAATAAATAGGTAGCAGCTATGGTCTAGAAAACTGAGATTAAATGCCGAAGGGTTCATTGTGTTAACCGCATGAAACCCTCTACTCGCAAAAGTTAGCACTATCATCGCCAACAGACGGTGGCCCCTTGGCTGGTATGGATTGATTGTGGGATGGTGTCATTGAGATATATATAAATATTTACTAAAGATTATTATAATATTTTTACTCAGTGTTTATTATTATTATGACCGCTTATTACTACCCATTCGGGTTGTACGCACTTACGCGAATGTGCAATGGTAGGGTGATTGTGAGATGAAATGGAGGACCTACAGTTTAACGTGGGATCCGAACCACGGTGGAGGCCTGGCATTCCCCACATTCACAAGTTGTGAATACACGTCTTGTCAGAGATGAAGGAAAGGTTTGACAATTAGATCTTAAGGCAAATTATTCACAACTGGATCATATCGCACTGAGTTTGTGTCAAATGTATAAACCACCTTTATTTTTTCACCGCTTCTCACAACTCACTCAGGCTATACTCATATTTACTAACTACGCTAATGTGTTACGAGTGAGTAGTTTGATATTTAGAGGATTTGTATCCACATTTGTATGAAAGGAGAATGGACAAATATCAGGCAAAAACATCCTCAGCACACTCGACCGGGACTAGAGCCCCAATCTTCCCTTTATAGGTTGTCTAGCCTATTACGAAAGTGACTCCTTCAGACTAGTGGTTGACAACCTACGGCCCACCATCTGAGTTTATCTGGCCCGCCAAAATATTTAGCAAACAAACAAATTGTGTTCATAAAAATAGAATAACAACTATGAGAAATATGAAGTTGAAATTATTTGCTAGATTTTTTTAATAGGCCCATCAATTATTTTAAAAACCAAATGCCCCGTGATATCAAAAAGCTTTCCGAACCAAATGTTTATTCAAACTAATGCAAATTCACTTTACTGATGATTAAAAAAATTCTTTTTGACTGGTTTTTAGCAACAAGAACGTCGGAAAAAAGGAACAAAAGGGGGATGATCCACTCCACCACTTACTACCTCTTTTTACACGAGTATAGAGGTGGGGGGTATGGGTGGAGAAGCGTACCCCCACTACCTTAAATTAGGGTGGGAGGGTAGAGGACGCGAGAAAAGGTAAGTGTTTGAAGTTTTTATAGAAAACATATTTTTGGCAAAAATAAATCAAAAATTTCTTCAACACAAACATAGAGTCCAATTTTATTCCCATGGTGATATCAACAGGTGTTGAATATTTGTTATGAACGTAGCAGCATTAGATTAGAAATTTTTTAAATGGAGATAAATAGTTGTAATAAAATTTAAGGACACCCTTTTATATATTCAACAACTGTTGATACCATCATGTTAAGAAAATTACACTCTTATTTTAGCATTGGAGAAATATTTGATTTATTTTGGCCAAAAAAAATGTTATGATATAATATTATTATTAGCACCGCGTCTTACTACCCGTTCGGGTTATACGCAGTTATGATATAAAAACTGCAAAAACACTGATATTAACTCGTCTTCCCAAACTCCCACCTTAAGTACATCTAAGTAAAGAGAGAGGCCTAGAGAAAAAAAAAACAAATTGCACTTTGTTCGTTTATGCTGAACTATCTGTATTTGCTTAATTTATAGACGTAATTTAATCTATAGTCTCTGTTAACTCAAATATTCTCGTAAGATATCAACGTATTCTTATTCCTTCAAAAGGTTTCAAAGGGGCGAGGGTTATTGTAGTTGTCGAAGTTGAAGCGAAGGTTATTTGGTATTTTATTTTGATATCGACACTTAGCAGTTCCACACACCCCTATAATTCACTTAGAAAATAAAAAAATAAAAAACTGTCTCAGTAGATCTTAGCTGTATTTGAACACCAATCTACCCGTCAACTATTTTTTTCCCAAACTATAAAGTAGATCTGTTCAGCCCGGTGTTTTTTAAAATCTTTTTTAATCTTATTTTTTTAATCTGCAAACAATATTAATGTATGATGTGACTAAATTGTTCCATATAAAAAAGCATTTTCATGCTATAGGTATGAAAAAATATTAATTATTTTGTAAATTATACACTGATTTTAAAATAAGTTAAAAAAATAGATTTTTTAGAATCTACCTTAATTAATTTATTCTGAGCAAGGTTTTTAACAAATATATAGTCTGTAAGGTCAAGGGTTCTATCCCCGGGCAACGTGTCAAAGAAGTATCCGTCATGCGATTGGTTGGCGGCGGGAGAAGCGATAGCGCGCGTGGGGGGGTCCAGTGTGTCGAAAGAAGGGATCCACGAGTGAAAACCCCCCCACTGGTCCGCAGTACCAACGCGATCACATCGCCCGCCACACGTCTTCCAGTTGTCTCTTCCTAGGCGTCATATAGTCTGCGAGTGAGTGAAGCGCGCGCGTGTGCGTCTCAGTGGATCTTCTACGCGCGTCTTTGTCTAACGGACGCTTGCGTGCGTGTGTGCGTGCGTGGGAGTGCGTTCGAAGCGTATTTACGTAATGAAGAAGTACTTCAGCACTGGTAGGATGTGACCTTCGTGATTGAACATATGTTACTATCGTTTAAAAAAAAAAAATGTTTGAGTTTTGATTAGTGGATTGTCAAGCACAAAACAACAAGTTAGAAAAAAGTCGTTTAAAAAGATCGCATTGTGATAGTGGGCGATAAATTTATTTTTTGTTGAAATTGGTTCGTTTATTTTTATATTATATATGTTCACCTCTGAAATATACACAAATTACCTTAACAACGTATATATTAACACATATATTTTCTCAATGTGGTGGTATCAACAGTTGTTGAATATCTGGCATGAGCTTAGCAACATTAGATGAGAAACTTTTTATATGAAGAGAAAAAATTGTCATTAAATTCCAGGACACTCTTGACAACAACAACTTTTGAGTTGACCTGGTGGTCTAGGCGTAAGATGTCAGACTTCTGTGTTCTGTGCTGGGGGTCCGGGGTTCAATCCTAGTTCCCGGTATAGACTTATCTGATTTGCCAAACCCTTCCTTCACCTCTGACAAGACGTGTATTAATCACAACTTGTGAATGTGTGGAATGCCAAGCCTCCACCGTGGTTCGGATCCCACGTTAAACTGTGAGTCCTCCATTTCATCTCACAATCACCCTACCATTACACATTAGCATAAGTGCGTATAACCCGAACGGGTACTAAGACATGACGATAATAATAATATAAATAATAATAATAATTACTGTTGATATCACCACGTGGAGAAATTAAATTCTATATTACTAATGGGACATTGTTTTATTTATTTTGACAAAAAAAATCTAAACAAATGCAAAAAACACCAGACTTAACTTAGGTCTTCTATACTTCCACCCAGTTAAAGAGACCCATTCAAAAAGATTTGATGCAATTACAGTATCGAACTGATACAAAAAATCTATTCCATTTCTTAAATGTATGTATTTAAAGATTATTTTTTAATCACAGATATCACCAAAAACAGACATTATTAACCTAATTCAGCACACCAAGCATCATACATCCAAACCTAACTTCATATTATAATAATAGTTATTAAAAAACTCACAAAATATTCTTGGGATGCATTTGGGATTAAACTAGAGTCTTCTAGATCTTGTTTTATCTTCCTCCTGGATAAGGATTTGATTTAATTGGCATGTCTTAACTATTCTAAGGAATGTAAATAAATCAAGATGCTTGGTTACCGTTAATAAATGAAGTAAACTAATATTTTAACTGTTTTCTATATTTATTTATGGTATGGGACTAAGCGGAGTTTTGACAAAGCAGTTGTGGGAATTAAGAAAAATGATGTTAACATTTGAATGGCGTGAGGTACCGATGTTTGTAAATTCGGTAATGGGCCAAGTTTTAAACATAGACAAATCCCGCCCTCTTTACCCCTGATCTTTTGGCGTACTCTTTGTTAGAGTAAATATTTACTGGAGCCCGAGGCTTTTACTAGAAACATTTGCTTTGAAAACTTGTGGGCTAAAAAAAAAGAGGAACACTCAACAATTGTCTAGGTGGAAACATTATTTATATTTAACTTGTTTTCATTAATTTTAAATCACCCGTCAACGGAAACAAACGTTTGTCTTGATTCACATAATCTACATACCAGATATCAGTTTAAAGTTATCAGAAACATACATAAATAAACATATATATATATTTTATATAAATTGGGGTGTTTGTAAAACTTGTCCGGTTAAGATATTGGTCTAGTGGAATAATTTATTTTAAATTAATTTTAGAAATTAAATGTATTAATGAATATTCTTATTTTAAATTTATTACTAACTATGAACATACAAATACACATTCTAACTAACATTCAAACTAACTTAACCTGGAACAACCCATATAATATTAAACCACTGAGATTCATTATATCACCTTACACGATCAAAGACACGCATATAGTTATTTCCTGTACTTGCACCCACGGTCAATTAAATCTAATTTAATTTTATATTTGACTTTGCTAACCACTCGACAACATAAATAAGCTTCTAATTACCAATTAAAATAATTTTGGGAATTGTTTAAAAGTAAATGTCAAACAATTTCTAAAAATACAACCACTCATAGTATAATAATTGTAACCAGTCTTATTCGCAGGGGTGGCCGTATGGTTTAAGGCATCACTTTGGCAGTAGATTAGGCCCCCAAAGACGGGGAGATCGGGGTTCGAATTCTAGTCAGCTATACTGATGGTGGTTTCTCATTAACGGTTTCCCAATCTTTTTTGCCCTTCAAATACGGGTACATTTCCTATTAATTATACCAAACTCATCCCTACTATATTAGTGTAATTAGGGTGGGTGAGTAGTAAACGCGAGTTAAGGTCGGTATTTCTAAAGTTTTTATAGCAAAACCTTTGATTTAACAAAATAAATCAAGTATTTCTCCAGTAAAAACATATAGTTTAATTTTCTTCACATAGTTATATAAAATGTTGTTAATATCTGTTATGAGCATAGTGGCATTATATTAAACACATTTTTAATCAAAAGAACAACTTGTCATTAAGTTCAAGGACACCCTTGACAGATATTCAACAATTGTTGAGGTCACCATGTGAATAAAATTAAACGCTACGTTTCTACCGAAAATTGATTATATTTATTTTGGCCAAAAAATGTTTTGATATAAAAAGTGAAAAAAATACTACCCTTAAGTCGCTTTCCCTACAACCCCAACTTAAGTGCAACGAAGGGAGGTAAAACATGGTGTAAAATTTAAAAACAGGAAATAGAAAACGTGACAATCAATCCACCGATTAAAATTAAAACCCAACCTATTCGGACTAAAATAAACAAGTCAACTAAGAAACGAATAAAGAAGGTTAAAATTTTGTGATGTGAATTTGTTATAATAGATAGTGTTTTCAAGTGATGAATTAACTCAAACTTAGTGAATATGAGGATGAATGAATAAACCTGACTTTATTCTATGCATGAATCCACCGACAGTCTCAAGTGGACTCACAAAAAGCTAATAGGATATCAGTGACGGTTATTGTGCGATCAGTGGGTGATACTTATAAATAAAAAGAAGATGGAGCCCGTGGGGCTTGGCCCCCCACCTCCCCCTCCCAGGGATATCCCTAGACCACCACAAGAGGCGCTTGGGCTGGTAGTGCCCCCACCCCGTCACAACTCAGGTACCGGCGTGACGCCACCACCACGTCAAGATATTGTTAGGGATGCACCTGCCGGTGAAGAATCCTTAGGGGTGGTCGCGACGCTGCCTATTACAACGGTGTCGACGACTGTTCAGCCCCATCTACCGCCACCACCTAAAGTGTCGTCGATGGAGGAAGAGAGCATCCGGGAGCGTCTGAGGGCGTCGTTGTTGCGTCAGTGCTCCGATATTCTCTCGGCAGAGGGGGTTACCAGATACACGAGAGACGCCTTCAGAAGAGTCTTCCAAGAGAAGGTAGGAGTAGCACGATAAGGTTCTATATTGAATTACGTAATCTGATGACGGGTGATTGCTGCCAGCATTGGGAATTATGACGGGTGATTCCCAAGGACGCTGAAATATCGTGAGAGGTGTTTTAACAACTTTAATTTAGTAAATTAAAATTAATATCAAAATATGCTAACGTTCATTGTAGAATTTTTGCGTGTATTCGCGAAATAAAAATGAATATATTCACGAAATTGGTTACTTAGCCTTTTATATGGATTATAATTTGTCTTGTGAAGAATGATCGCTTGTGGATTGACCTGGGTTAAGACGAGTTTTCGCCTGCAGTTTGACTTATGACAAGTTAATGCTTGTGGTTTGATCTATGACGAGGTGTTATTTGGGGTTTGACTTATGACGAGTTAATGCTTGGCTTGTGGTGTGTTTTATGACGAGTTAATGCTTGGCTTGTGGTGTGTTTTATGACGAGTTAATGCTTGTGGTTTGATCTATGACGAGGTGTTATTGGGGTTTGACTTATGACGAGCTAATGCTTGATTTGTGGTGTGTTTTATGACGAGTTAATGCTTGTAGTTTGATCTATGACGAGTTGTTATTTGGGGTTTGACTTATGACGAGTTAATGCTTGGCTTGTGGTATATTTTATGACGAGTTAATGTTTGTGGCTTGATCTATGACGAGATGTTATTTGTGGTTTTACTTGTGACGAGTTAATGCTTATGGTTTAATTGACGTCAAGCTATTGTTTGAGGTTTGACTTTCAATTTTTACCCGAACTTTGATTCT
Source organism: Timema douglasi (assembly GCA_901482245.1). NCBI lineage: Eukaryota > Metazoa > Arthropoda > Insecta > Phasmatodea > Timematidae > Timema > Timema douglasi. The sequence goes on from CABEEJ010000548.1 coordinate 68,754, forward strand.
ATGACGTGTTTTTGTCTGCGGTTCGACTCATTGCATGTAGTTTGAAATACAAACCGTTCTTTTCGACAGTTTTAAATATGACGCGTTATTGCTTGCAGTTTAACTTTAAAAGCGGTTTGGTCAGTTCTACTAACTATTTATGGTTCAAACGGATAATTTTGAAATATATTTAGTAACTTTGAAATCTTTGGTTCCTTCCCAAGAGTAGCAAATCTTTAATTAAACTAGACGATGTGTGAATCTTTGGTAACTAATGGTCATTTTCTTTCTGATCATTTCACTGCATATTCATTAAATATTTAATAGGATATTAAAACATTAATACCTCCAAGTGACTACTTTTTTTTTATGATAAATTTATAGCGGCAACCTTTGCCTCTATTGCAGCATGATGTAGTATCAAGACACGCACTTGGCATGAAATGACAGTTTTATTCAAATTAAATGTGAAAATATCTCCCAGGTAACCATTTTGCCTCAATTAAGTTTTTTTTAATGTTGGTAAATATCGCTTGGGGTGCAATCTATTGAAGGGGGACAAGGGGAACAGGGAGAAGCTGGGAAAGGAGGGGAGAGGGTAGTCAGAGAAGGTAGGTATTATATAAATTTTTCCCTTTCTTGCCGCCCCTCCCGAGGAGAAATTCCCGCCTAATGGCCCCACGTGTTTGAACTAATATTTCCGTCGCCTGGAGCCAACACTGAGCTCTTTTAGTCAAGTTGTGGAATAAGTGGCCAGAATTTGTCTCTAGCGGCTTTGAACTTTTTACCGCCGATGAGAGTTAAGGGGTCCGTCCTTTAACATTTGTATTTTATTTTAGTTGGGCTTATAAATAAATATGGGTTATGCCAAAAGTAGGGAGATGCAACTTTTCGAAATATCGTAGTTGAAGTATACGGGAGATTTCCTTGGCCTCAATTTCGACAACCACAATGAACCTCACATCTTCGTAAAAAAAAACTATTTGGTGCTAGCCCGCAACTGAGCCATACCAACCGAGCAGCCGCCATCTGAAAGCGAAGATAGTGCCAACTTATGAGAGTATAGGATGCCATCTGGTCAGTATAACGAAGAGTTCGGCCACCAATCTCAGTTTTCTAGACCAGATCAGCTACTTTTCTATTTAAATAGCTCCCTATTTGTCCTCACAAGGTTAATTGACCGCGTTCTAGACCTACTGCTGCACAGAAAATCTGGACGCACTGGGGATCGAACCCAGAATTTATGGATATGTAACCAGGAACTCTGACCACTAAGCCACAGAGGCATATATAATCATGGAAACATTTCTAGGAAAAAAGAAAGCATGACATCTTTAACGAACTTGACAGTATAGATTAATACAGTAACAATAAAAGAAAAGAGTGTGCGTTGATTTTTTTTCTAAACCTTTCTACCTATACGCACTTAATGGATCATTCAAAAATTAAAAGTGACAATAAAAATCCTGTTCTTGAGTTAGACTTTGCGTCGTATCGACTTTGCATCTTAAAACTACTTTCAGACGCCCCTATTCAAAAGTGTTGAATTTTAAACATATTCTTATCACTAATATAAATACAAGTGTAAAGGCTATGACGTTGATTATATAAAATTTTAATTTCTTATGTAAAACATATCTTCATTTTCTTAAGTTAACAACCCGAAAGGTGGTTTGATGTAATTTATATTCATATGAATCTGGGCATGCACTCAGCCCTTCGGCTGGTTAGTGGTGCCCAAACTATCTGGTATAAATCCAATGAACTAGGGGAGTTCAGAAAGTGTGGTGGTTCCTCGTTAACCTACACACTGAATTTTTATGAGCGAGATTGAATGGGCCTACCAATTTTTACAGGAAAGGTATTTTCACAAACCTTACAGGGTTCTTTTACATGCCACAATCGACATGGGACCGGCGGCTCTACTTCCCCTCTATAGGAAGTTGTGTTACGGATTTTTATTGTGCAAGGAAAATCCGTCGACCACACCTTTTTTCTTAAGCACCTCATCTTACTATACGTTCGGGTTATTAGCTCATTTACAAATTACGCTAATGGCCTTAGAGATTAGGAAGACTATATTATGGGGATGTGTACCCGCTTTTGAGTGAAGGGAGGGTAGAAAACTATTCAGAAAAAAAGCACCTTTAGCGCACCCATCCAAGATTCTAGCCCCAATCTCCCCATTATCGGCAGTTTAGTCTGCTCCGAGAGTTGCGCGTTAGATGATGCGGCCACCGAAGTGTCAATAAACATACATTCATTAATTACATTATTTTGTGTGTGGTTTGACACATGGATAGTGGGGGGTTATGGGGGGGGGGGGAGGAAACAGTTCACTAGTACATAGTACAGTCCAGTTAAGTCTTGCTTGCCCCTTTAACTAACAACCCACAAACCACCACTAGGTTTCCTTTTAATCCCGAGGGCGTGAAGGCCTCATTGAGTGAAGGTGTTCCATGCGTGGGGTGGGTGGGGAACTTATTAAGTGTGATTGGGGTCCTAGGAAGCCATGACTGGGCTAAATCTTGCTAATGTGCCTTCGTGAACGACACAGTGCTTTACTCTTTTAAACACACACACACACATAAACCTTGATGTTACCTCTCTATATTCACTCGCGCGCACACACACACACACACACACACACACACACATGCACATACGTGTTCAACGGATAGAAGTCCATGGAACTGTCAAATTAATTACGCTACTATTGTCTAGTTCTATTCTAAAAAAAAAGTAGTAATTGCACAAACAGTGTTCTTTTGGTGGTGAAGGTAAATGAGGGAGGGATGCAGTAAAATCTTTATTGAAGGAGCCTAATTATACAGTTGGAAAAGCGAATAGATCTACTTTTACATATTGATACGTCAAGTTATCTGATCTGCAGCTGTCACTTTATATATATATATATTATAAATACCAATAAAATAATACTAATATTTAATATTGTGATAAACTGTTAAAAAGAAAAATTGTTTCCATTCAATAAAAAGCCTTTTTTATGAACATTTGGACTGTATACTGTATATTGAGAGAAGAGGATAGAATACACTTTTTCATAATTTAAGACTTGCTTTTATAGAGGAGACACGTCATCTCTCTCTAAGAATTACAAGTAGTAAAAAAATAAAAATAAAGATTGCTTTTAAATTTGTTTGGAGGTTTCAAAATGTTGCCATAAATATTCTGAGAGGCTTTAAATATTCACTTACCAATTAGCGCGAGGTAATATATATAAAGTAATTGTGTTGCCATACCTGGCGGGGATTCACAAAAAAACGTTAGTATTGTTCACGTTGCCTACTTGGTGATTACGAGGCTATTTCGTGAAGCGGGTAGTATTTTACTTGACGCACTTACTAAGCTCTAACGCACTTGTACACCAGTACACGTTAGGAAGAGAAGGGGAGAAAAATTAGTAGTTCACCTTGCGAGGCCTCTTTCCTATAGGTTCATAACACTTACCCCCTTCCTCTGACGAGTTTACACACTCATTCTACTATTTTCACCCTAAAACTATTTTTTATCAACGCGTCTTACTACCTGTTTAAGTTATACACACTGGACAATATTGTCTTGCTTTTTAAATAAAATTTCCTCTTTATTGTTTCCTATTCCACTGTCCACTGATTTTTTTCAATCTACCTCCTTGTAGGAAAATTCCTACTGGCAATTTTTGTGACCAAGCCAAACAATCTGGGTTGTAGATGATTTATAAAAAATACGGTTACAAAAATACTACTCCAATCTAAAAAAAAATTAGGCTGTGACACTGTAAGACTATTTTTAGAATTATTTAAGAATTTATGGTTTTTGGTTGGGAGCGTGTTGGTAGCGCTCTTTCAAAAAACGCGGGCGTTTACACCCACCTAAAATAAACCGTAAGCGTTCGCGCCCGTCGGCGAGTCAAAGCCTTGATACTACCAACTTGAAGTCATTAAGAGGACGTATATGACGTTTATTTTGTTAATGGTCCTGTTTAAGAGCTACTGTCATGAAAAAATGTTGGTAGGAAAGATTGGGTTAGGTAAGGTTAGGCTAGGTTAAGTTAGTCATTGATGCCGATGACACAACGCACACACGGGCGCAACCAACACGTAACCTTTTGGTTTATTGTTATATCTTTAACACTCTTCTAATCAAACGTAAATTCATTTACATGGAAAATCCTATCTTGATTTGTCACGAAGTCACAAGTAAGCAACGTCCTTAATATTTCCCGTTGGTGGCACACACTTAAAAGCTTTTTTTTGTCCCCTTTAATGTTTTTATTACAATATTTGGGTTTCCAGGAAAATTCTGACCATGTATTATTATTATTATTATTATTAGCACCGCGTCTTACTACCCATTCGGGTTACACGCACTTACGCTAATGTGTAATGGTAGGGTGATTGTGAGATGAAATGAAGGACCTACAGTTTAACGTGGAATCCGAACCACGGTGGAGGCCTGGCATTCCTCACACTGACCATGTAAATTACAAATTTTAATAATGTTGTTTTATGAATGGTCAAGAAAATATTCCACGAAAAAAACATACAGTGGTAACCGTGTACTGTGCTTGGCCACTATTGATAGATAGGTCAATATTCGAATCCCAGCCAAGTAGACTGCGTGGGACGTGAGTTTTCCAAATATGAGTTTTACTCTAGGTAGGCTTTCTTATCTACACGGAAATGTAGATGCATTTAAGAATACTAATCATCCTTATCCCCTATATTATTACCTTAGACATTATACGTATAAATAAATAAAAGTATCACCTCCAAAAAAATAGAGCATTAAATAATGGGGTCATAAAACAAGCATTGAAACCAAACTCAAATTCTATATTTAAGAATTCCTCTCAACCCACCAATAACACCTAAGGTAGGTTATACAACTCGAGCCAGAACTCTTAAGAGCCCATCTCACCCCACAGATAATATCTAGCTTAGGTAGGTAATACAGTTCGAGACACATCGTGGTGTAGTTTCTGAAACCTACGTTAGAAAACAGTTGAATTGAGACCACCAAAACTGTTTTACCAATATTTTTTTTAAATATACAAAATTGAATATAAAATATCTTAATATGAAAAATACTATAAAAATTATACTAGTTTCACTTTTGTCAAATAAGAATGCAGTAATAGTGGACTTTGATAGGTTTTATGGTTAAAGCGCGATCTTAAATATAATTTATCGGTTAATCGGCCGTGAGACGAACTATTAACACCCAAACTTTTTTTTTTCTCAAGAAACTCGTCAGCAAACCCACATTGGACATGAACTGCTTGTTATTTGTAGACTGGGAGTTTGGTTGACTCCAAAGATAGACCAGCGATTTTCAATATTTTCAACTTACGGCACACTCAACAAGGCACTAAAATTGTACAAGGCACACTATATTTTTATAAGGAGCGTATTTATAATTTAAAAAAAATTAGTATTAAGATAGTGTTTCAAATTTCTACATCTGAAATACTAATAATTTGTTATTATTAAATTTATACTAATCATGAATTTAAAAACATTAAATTGTATCCATCATGGTGCTAATAATAATAATAATAATAATAATAATATACACAGAGCCCTAATTCACTGATAGGCTGTTCTGAAACTCGATAACTTACTTACTTACTCTAAGACATTAAGAACTCGAAAGCTAGCTGCCACACTTACTAAAGTATGCCAGTTATTCCTATCTTGTGCCAGTTCTATCCAGTCCACCTCATTACACCCCATCTCTATCTTCAGCTAGCTTTATTCAAACCACCTCATTACACCCTATTCCAATCTTGAGCTTGTTCTATCCAGTCTGCCTCATTATACTCTATCGTTTTCAGGTTCATTATAATGTCATCCTCCCATCTGCGTCTTCCCAATGGTCTCTTTCTATTTGGTTTACCATTCATTACCCTGAACACGACTCTAGAGTATCCCATTTGCACTGCATGTTCTACCTACCATAATCTACGAGACTTGATTATCCTAACAATGTCTTGTGATATACACAGGATATGTAACTCAATATTATGTAACCTGCTCCAATCCCCAGTAGCTTCAACCCTTTTAGGACCAGATATCTTTATAAGCATCTTGTTTTCGAACACCCTAAATTTGTTTTCTTTATGTAAGGTAAAAGACCACGTTTCACAACCATACAGAACAACCGGTAAAGCTATGTTTTTGTAAGTATATATTCTGAGTTTTATATTCCTTGAAAGCCGGGAAGATGTCAGCAATTTACTGACCGAGGAATAGCAGGCATTTCCCGACTGTATTTTTTGCCTAATCTCTAACTTCAAATCGTTATTGCTAGTTAAAATTGTTCCTAAATATTTAAACTAATTAACCATTTCAAATGATATGTTGTTCGCAGTAATATCTAAATTATCATCCTCAATTTGTGTTATCTGTGTGATCATGAACAGTACATAGTATTTTCAGGGATAACATACTAGTAAAGACAAATAAACTTAAACAAATAATTATTCAGAACGTTTTCTTATTTGAGCCCTACATGGTTCCTTGCTACTGATGAATGGCGGGGTGGATGAGGACAAGTTTAATTACTGGGCGCATGCGCAAAACGACACACCTCCAAGCCCCGGGCCTTGGTGCATCCCCCCCCCCCCCCCCCCCACCCCC
>CABEEJ010000548.1:84326-136246 GCA_901482245.1 Timema douglasi
GGGTTGGAGGGTGAAAGGCGTGGCGTGGCTTCACAACCGACCAAAGTATTCTTCCACGCCAACAAGAACAGATGGATAATGGAAACTGTAGATGGCGCTAGCTACCGAACAGGTCTTGCAGAAAAATCATACTTTGGAAATATCAGTTTTCTCGAGAACGAGGGAAATTTTTATAATAATAATAATTTCAACATCTATTCTAAGATAATGTATCAATGTTTATTAGGTGTTACATTTTCTTTTTTTGTTGTTGTTGTGCAGCTGGAAGTATTCTATTGAAAAATGTCAAAATTATCGATATTTGATCACTGTTAAAATTATAGAGGAGGTGTGTATATAAAAATTCTAAAATAATCAACATGCTTCTTTTCTTGAACAAACCGTTTCTGAAAAGAAAATTGCAAAACAATAAAAATTATTGATGATAATCGTTTGTTCTCATAGCTCTGCATTTCCACGCCAAATTAAAAGGGCCAGTCACCTCAATGACAGAATTTTTGTAGTTTTTACACCAAAACAATATTTTTGGTCAAAATAGATAAAATATTGTTCCAGTAGAAACATAGAATTTAATTTTCTACTCATGGTGATATCATCAATTGTTGAATATTTGTCGAGGGTGTCCTCGAATGTAATGGGAACTTTTTCTCTAAATTTAAAAAGTTTCTCATCTAATTCTACTATGACATATATTAATCAACTGTTGATATCACCATGTGAAAAATTAAATTCTTTGTTTTTACTGGAGCAAATTGTATTAATTTTGTCCAAAAAAAATGTTTTGCTATAAAAACTGCAAAAACACTGACCTTTTTCTTGCTTTCCCTACATCCTCTTTTTAAGGGACGTTTGCCTCGGTGGCGTAGTTGACTAACGCGCTAATCGTGTTGAGATCGACTGCTGAGGACAGGGAGATCGAGGTTCGAATCTCGGTCGGGTTAACTGGTACTGGTTTTTCCTAAATGGTTTTCCACTCTCCCTTCATGCAAATGCGGGTTAACTTCCTCTAATTCAACCTTTCCCAATTTCTAATCCATTTGCTTAATTAGTACTTAAAGCGTATAACTCGAATGGGTAGTAAGACACGGTGCTAAATAATTATAATACAGATTTAAGAGACGTTAAGTATGTCATGAATATAGGGTTTATTTTCACCACTTCCACAACCCGTCTATCCGTATATTTACACTAATAGTCTAGGAGGCTGGAGATAGAATTTTAAAGGAAATGTACCTGCATTTGTGCGGATAAATGAGGGGAAAGTTTAGAAACGTGCAGGGGGGGACTTCGGTACATCTATCCAAGATTCCGACCCTAAGACACCACTCCGTCATTAGCCCAAAAGAATAGAAGGGACTAATTACATATTTTGTCCGTATGCACAATGTTTGCTGTAACGACGCCCTGGGGTCCGTAATTATTTGTGTAAGTGCTGGACTAAAGAGTCGTGTTCTAATATGCCCCGTTACTTTCATAACACCTGTGAAATCTGTCTAGCTCTTCTCTTTATTTTGTGAGACATACATCGTCTCGAGGATTAACGAATTGAATGGTGCAAGCTAGTCAGTTTCTCCTAAAAAACACACAAAAAAACAACACACACCTGAAGAACTCAGGGCCAACCACTCTTAGTGCTTTCATATCAAGGCCTACTGTATGCCATGCTACTCCAAACACTTCAAAGTGGTGATAGTAGAGGGGGAGGGGATTGCTAGCTGAGGGGAAAGGTGGGAAAGGGAGATAGATATACTCTGTGGTCAATAGTGGTATACGTGAAATACCCCCTTACACACACGGCTGATATTTTTGTGCATAATTCAGTACTGAATTCACCAATATATATATTTTTATCACCACATCTTACTACTTGTTCAGGTTATACGCGTATATGATAATTACTCTAATGAGGTAGGGATGAGCAAGGAAGCATTTTAGAGGTGATATACCTGCATTTGCGTGGAAAGAGAGGGGTAAACCATCATTAAACCTGACCAGGACTCAAACCCCGATCAACCCGTAATCAGCAGGCCAGTCTAACACGAGAGTGATGCCTTAGATCATAGGGCAATTGAAGCGGGTAGTTCACCAATGCACGTAAACTATATTGGAGTAAGCAACCAACAAACTACAGTCTGATTTTCATAGGAATCCCGTTATTTGAAAACGGGAAACTTATATTGACACAATGGTTAAATAAAAATATTACAATTGTATTTACATTCTTAGTCCGTATGATAAATAATTTAACGAGAAACTACTCAGTAATCAATATGGAATTATTGGAGGCTTATGATGAAATTTAAATGAACTTTATAAATACCCGCTTCGGTGACTGTAAGTTTAAGGCATTGCTTTCGTAGTAAGCTAAACTGATGATGGCGGGGAGATTGGAGTTTGAAACTCAGTCGGGAGTACTGAGGTCTTATTTCAAAAAATGATGTTACACTCTCCCTCCACGTAAATGCGGGTGCACTTCTTTTAATATAACTTTATTAATCGCTAAAATCATTAGCGTAAAAGTACATAAGTGTAAAACCCGAACGGGTAGTAAGATGTGGTGCAAGGAATAAACCCATAATAACTAATAAATCAAATAAGACATTATTTAAGATTTTATTGACTTTCAGTCAATTTTGGTGGTCAAAAGGGGGCTACCTATCATGGTTACTTTGGTAAAAATACAAGTAGCTATCATGGAAACTTGTACTTAATTTGCTAGTAGCGATGTTTTGTTATAAACGCATGCGTATAAGAGATAAAAGTTGTGTTGACATTAGAAAATTGAGCACTGATTTATATATACTTAAAAACACAAGTAAAACGAAATATCTTTAGTTTGAAAAAAAATATTGAAGTGGTTTTAACCAGGATCAAGGATATGGTTCCTTCCTTAGCTTGAATTTTGTAAGGCCGGGTCCACACTTATATCAGATCTTATCGTATCGGAAACGCGTGTATTGAACGTGTCAGTCTTGGATGGGACCACGTAATTTAACGTGATCATGAGAGTGAAACGAGTATCAGATCGTTGCGAACCGCTTCTAGTCGGTAATTCTCCATCGCATCAAAGGGAGCCTCGTAGGGTGGATACGGCACGCCTAAACGTGCTCCAAGCAAAACTCTTTGTGGGTCAGAAGCATGGGAGTTTCGGATCACATCAATGATCACGACGGAACGGGGATCAGTTCAGCCAACATTTTGGTATCAACCATGTGTGTGTACATCGTCAACCGCTCCAGCCATGATCTGGGATTAGGTCCAAAACATGGACAGCTACCTTTTTTTTAGCACATCATTTTACTACCCATTCGGATTATACACTTCTATATTAATTACGCTAATGACTTAAGGGATAAGGAAGGTTATATTTAGAGGAAGTATACCCGTATATGTTTGGAGGGAAATGAAAAACCATTTTGGGGAAAACCACCCTCAGTACACCCTTCCGAGATTCGAACTTAGATCTCCCCATCATTGGAAGTCTAGTCTACAGCGAGAGTAGCGCGTTAGGGTAAGGACACTTAGAAAGCTGGACACAATTGCAGTTTGCAGATAGCTTACCACGAAGAAAGATGTCTTCAAGTGATCATAAACGGTTTTTTTGTTGAAAATACAGAAATAAAAATTATATGTAGAAAGAGAGTAGGAGTGATGAAATCAATCGAGGGCGGTGAAGATTTGGAGAATACCACCACTTTTCTCATGATTAAAAATGGGCGAGAAAAGATTTTTTTAGCTACACTATATGAGAATAGAGATCAGAACTTTCTAGTAGATTCTCAACAAGATAGAAGAACCATTGACAAGAAATTGGGGAAACTGGCACCAGCAACCAATACACCCAGCAGAACAAATAGTTATTTGTTGTTTTAAGCAAGAAATCTTCTTTGAAAGAAATTTGTTCATATGTCAGTTTACTAACAGTTATTTAAGTTTTTTCAGCGGAAGCAAGAATTGATTTGATTTCATTGTATATTTTTTTGTAAAATAATAAAAATTGTGACACTACACAACCAAAACTAGGAAAGAGAATACACCTGATCTTTAGGTCGTTTTTGAGCGTTATGAGATATGTTTGTATATAAAAAAAGCCTTTCCTTTGGAATTTTAGTTTTCTAGCATTTCCCCTAACCTAGTTAGTGCTCCACTTCTCGCAAAGGAAACCACGAACGGTTCCGAAGGCCTACCTCTGATTGTTGCGTGTGTCTGGTCTCAAGGAACCAAGAGAGGAGTAATACCTCCTTTACCCCTTCCCACATCCCCTCCCCCGAGACATAATAGAGGCGAGCATGCACACCATAGTGTAATTACCATACGAGATGCGGCCTTTCAACCATTGTCAACCAGGAGGGTGTGGTTAAAGTCAACTCGGCCAAAGAAACATTCTTTAAACGTGACGTTCTTTCCTGGACAACAGTTTTTATGGGGGGAGAGGTGGGTGGAAGGAGAGGTTGGATGTTTGTTATTATCTGGTAGGGGGACTTTACCAACAAACTGTGTACATTCATTTTGAAGGAAAGTTTTAGGGAACAAACAAGTTCAAAAATTGACCAATAAATATGGGCACTGAAAGAGCTGCAAACTAAGAAGATTAAATTTTCCAGCGCATAAACTGAAGTGACAAATTACTTTCTTGTCATTTTCGGGGAAGAGTCATTCTAAAAATCACTGCTGGAAGCCGAATGAGGTAGATGCCATTAATATTTTGGTGAACCACATACCTTGCTCCCTCCATGTTCTTATCGTTACTACATTCTTACTAGTAGTTCTGTGAACAGTAGATCTCGCTCCCTCCATGTTATTATCGTTACTACAGTCTTACTAGTAGTTCTGTGAACAGTAGACCTCCCTCCATGTTATTATCGTTACTACAGTCTTACTAGTAGTTCTGTGAACAGTAGACCTCCCTCCATGTTATTATCGTTACTACAGTCTTACTAGTAGTTCTGTGAACAGTAGACCTCCCTCCATGTTATTATCGTTACTACAGTCTTACTAGTAGTTCTGTGAACAGTAGACCTCCCTCCATGTTATTATCGTTACTACAGTCTTACTAGTAGTTCTGTGAACAGTAGACCTCCCTCCATGTTATTATCGTTACTACAGTCTTACTAGTAGTTCTGTGAACAGTAGACCTCCCTCCATGTTATTATCGTTACTACAGTCTTACTAGTAGTTCTGTGAACAGTAGACCTCCCTCCATGTTATTATCGTTACTACAGTCTTACTAGTAGTTCTGTGAACAGTAGACCTCCCTCCATGTTATTATCGTTACTACAGTCTTACTAGTAGTTCTGTGAACAGTAGACCTCCCTCCATGTTATTATCGTTACTACAGTCTTACTAGTAGTTCTGTGAACAGTAGACCTCCCTCCATGTTATTATCGTTACTACAGTCTTACTAGTAGTTCTGTGAACAGTAGATCTCGCTCCCTCCATGTTATTATCGTTACTACATTCTTACTAGTAGTTCTGTGAACAGTAGACCTCGCTACCTCCATGTTATTATCATTACTACAATCTTGAGATTTTTTTTAAAATTTCAAGTGAAATACCTATCAAAACTTCTCCTTGGATTTGAAGTTTATATTTTTCCCTGGTGATTAAGTTAGACACAAAACAAATGTTCACTTTTTTTTTTTCTAAAACCATACAATATATATATATACACAATAGTACTATACAGTATATGCATAGAGGATAACCTTTGTTCCCGTAATTTAAGAGGCCAGGCTTGCAATATTTGTCAACGTTTAATAAAATCCACTCAAGGTACTCGATCAATGGTTTGTAAATTTAAATTTTAATCATTTGGGACGAGCTATTAAATAAAACACTTTTTTGGTGGTCTCCATATTGAAACTAATATCCAGATTGAAAATCTATGTAAATACATCGTTTGGCCTAGGTTCAAAAAATGTATCTGCTAAATCACCTTGAAATAGCCCCACATTTGGCAGTAGTCGTGGATCTAGATGATGTAATATTCACGTGGTGCTAAAAAAAAAATTTAAAAAAAGGTTGTTGCGATTGGTTTGTAGCTCACATATAAATGATATACCAGGTGCTAATCACCTCACTTATTTGTTGGATGCATGTAAAACAATAATTTTTAGTTATGAAGTATTTACAGCTAGCTTTCTAATTCATTCATTCATTCATTCGTAATTCATTCTGAGAAGGATATAAAGCTATGAACTGAATGACGAATCCGATTTCTTAGACGTGGTAGTTTTTTTTTAATGTTGAGAGTGGAAGGGGCCCAATACCGTAATTTGTTGATATCTTTGGAATTATTCCTAGCATAACTTTTTACTTTCTCTTTTCTACGTTTATAAGGCCGTTATAATTTTTACTGTTAAGTAATCTATCAATATAATTACTACTCCAAGACTGCTCATAGCTAAATTTCAATCTTTGTAATAAGGTAATTTTAGAAAATACAAATATTTTTATGTTACGGCAGACATTTATGACATTTTACTGTATTATTATTATTGTTGTTATTTTATAGTTATTATGATTATCTATCAAAAGCGACTGAAGCATATTTCATGATTTAACATAATAAAATGAAAATTGTTAAAACCACTTTATAACTGTAAAAAAAATATTCCTATATGAATTAAAACGACATTACGTAATCTAAGTAAATTATAGATTAATAGAGGGTATTTAAGTGGGCGTGCGTTTAAAATCGAGACTTGGACGGATGGAAATACCACACATGTGTGAGAGAAAAAAGTCCCATTACAACTTTCTTGGATCGAACCACAACTTCATATCAACAGTAATTAAGTATGTGTAGTGTAACTCTACAGCCAAGTGTATTGATGTAATTACTTTATTTAACTTTATATGCAACTGTTTTGTTTATGACTAAATTGCTTTACTATACATATAATCAAAAACTAAAAGAATATGAGGGAGTTTAATTTAGTAAATTTTTTTTTATATTTTTACTGTTTTACAGTTGGTTTAGTGTAAAAATGGGTCTGCGGTTCATTGGTTATCTTTATAATATTACGTATTTACAATAGTCTATAAATACCTGGGATATTCCTGAACACATGTCGTATTTCATCAAACTAAACAATAAATACATGCATATATACATATATACATACACTCATTCATACATAATACAAACATTCATTACATATTACCCGCCTCTATGGCGTAGTTGGCTAACGCGCTTGTCGTGTTGAGCTCGACTGCTGAGGACGGGGAGATCGAGGCTCGAATCTCGGTCGGGTGAACTGGGGGTGGTTTTCCCTAAATGGTTTTACACTCTCCCTCCATGCAAATGCGGGTTCACTTCCTCTAATACAACCTTCCCAATTCCTAATCCTTTAGAGTAATTAGTAATTAAAGCGTATAACCCGAATGGGTAGTAAGACGCTGTGCTAAATATTATCATTATTATTTATTAAATATTTATATACATACATAAATATATACATACATACATACATAAATACATACATACATACATACACACATACATACATACATACATATATACATAAATACATGAACACCCAATCACGCTCTCCCCATACGGGGTAGGCAAGAAACTGTGCATATAACTCTACCACATTAATCTAGTCACGTATTACATGGCCAACTCCTTTCTTTTGATCCACACTCTCTATCTTCATATATTTGCTTCATCACTCGATCCACAATCATCATAATCTCAGCATGCCCAAAAAACTTAAGACAATTCTTTCCCATCAACCTATGGAATTTCCTTTAAAACCGCACTCATTCAGCATAAAAATACAATATAAATTAATATAAAAATAGCTTATCACAATCGTCCCCAACCCTCCATCCCATTATCCTGTTTTTGGCACATTTTATACTAATAAATACAAATGCCTTTAGGGTCCTAGACGTAAGTTTCAAAGCAATTGGATTTTACAATTTAATCTTTAAATTATATTGTGCATTATTGTTAACATTTGTGGAAATATTTATACATCTATTGGAGTAGAGGGTACAAGAATTAAATACAGTAATAATAATTGTTTATATTCGTTATAATAATATTAAAAATTAGTATATTTCTGTTTGTTAATCTTTCACGCAAATGCCAATTCAACGATTGTGTTGAAATTTTGCATTGAAATAGCTCGGATGTCCGGTTAATGTAAATGATGATTAAAATGTACGTCCACCATTTTATTTCAAGAGGATGTATATAAAACACTATCGTTTGGTATTTTTCCTCAGCTTCAGTTTGTCGAATTTTCATTGAAACAACTTTGAAAGGCCCGCCTTGGTGGCGTAACTAGCTAACGCGTTAGTTTTGTGTTGAGATAGACTACCGACGACGAGGATATTGAGGTTTGAATCTCGGTTGGGTGAACTGGGGGGTTCCTAAATGGTTTTCCACTCTCCCTCCACGCAAATTTGGGTTCACTTCCTCTAAATTCAACCTTCCCAATTCCTAATCCATTAGCGTAATTAGTACTTAAACGTATAACCTGAACCGGTAGTAAGACGTGGTGCTAAATAAAAAAATTACTTTGAAAGGTTACCTCATAGATATGTGTTAGAGAACACAGCCCGCGTGAAGAATGTGTAAGTAGTTAGCTTACATAATATAAATGCAGTAAATTTATGCTATTACTACCATTTTATTTTGTTCACCGCGTCCTACTACCTGTTCACGTTATACGCACACATGATATTATTCTAATGGGGTAGGAATGAAAAGGTAAGTATCTTATAGGTAATCTACTCCGCATTTGTGTGGAAGGAGAGAGGAAATCCTAAGAAGACCCGACCGGTATTCGAATCCTGATATCCCCGTTATCAGAAGGCCAGTCTAGCACGAGAAACCGTTCGGTCACTTAAGCGTATTATTTATATTACTACAAATAATACAAAATGAAATAAAGAGTACACTTTCGTGTATTTATTTCTACTTTTCTTAAAACTCATCTTACTTTTTGCAAGTACCATTTGTAACACGCAACAAACATTCTTTAAAATTATTATTGTGTGTGCAGAACTCATGACCCCCAATTACATAATTGTTTTTTTATTATATCCTGCTAAACAAGTCTTTTTCATAATAAACTTTTTTTTAAATGCCTGTTGTTTGAAGTATGTATGCGTATCTAAATGAGCAAGTAGTGTGCGCCACATTACAATTAGTACCGGTGATGTCATCAAGAGACCCTGTGCAGACAGTCGGACTTCGTGTTGTAAGGTTCTGTACACTGAATTAATGGCATATTGAAGGAACAGGTTCTTTTATAAATAAATAAAAAAATCCCCTCTGGTATGTTCTTTTACACTACAAACAAATCTTGTAAATACACTGGTCATTTGGAAATTTAAGTCTGGTTACTTTTTAGGTACTTCAACGGATAACAAACGAGACGTATTCTCTTGAATTATTCTCGTTCTTACAGATGACCACGTGGTATGAGGCGTTAGCATCGTAAAATACTCGATTTTCTTTTCGCCGCGTAATAGTACCAGTTCGGACTATTCACATACTTTATTAAGGTAGGAGTGTAAAGAACATTAATTAAGGACAGTATTTTTGCAGTTTTTATAGCAACACTTTTTTTTGGTCGGAATAAATAATATAATTCTCCATCGAAACATAGAGTGTAGTTTTCTTCACTTGATGATGACAACAGTTGTTGAGTATTTGTTAAGGTGTCCTGGAATTTAATGACCATCTTTTATTAAAAAGTTTGTCATTTTATTACGCTATATTCTTGACCCATATTCAACAACTGTTGATCTCACCACGTGAAGAAACTAAGCTATATGTTTCTACTAGAGAAATATTTTATTTCTTTGACAATTTATATATATATATACAGCCCTTAACTCGCGTCCCTACACTCTAACCTTAATTACGTTGATTAGGAATAAGCAAAGAATAGTTTGATGGTAAATACACCCGCATTTACGTAGAGGCAGAGTACAAAGTAATTTAGGAAAACTCTATCCTCACTACACTCAACTGTGATTCGAACCCTTACCTACTCCGTCAACAGATAAACCAGCCCAGATAATGATGACACCTTAGTCCGCGGGTCCACTAACGGAGGTTCCACTTTAGTTTAGTTCTAAGAGAGTTTTTTATTTGATTTAGTTAGTCTTATCGCTCTTATGCATCTAAGAGGAGTGCTAAGTAAAACGAGATGAGCTCTCAAGATAAATATCCTCGACATCTTCTAAGTGCTCTCACCCACGGACTATCGGGAACAGGTTCATACCCAGAGCAGATAAACAATGTCACTGGATGACCCTTGCTTTCAAATAGAGGAAAATTATGTTGTGGGGGGAGGGAGGTTCACACGTTAACATACTAAACAAGAGATACATACATCTTCGCTCGAGTTGGCTTATTTCAATAGTTTGAAAGGTTATTCTGTTTTCTCGGGGAGTGAACAAAAAGTGATTTAGTATAAAACATTATATAAGCCAAAATATGTATACATCAATAACCCACATTGCTGACCACATGGTTAGTTAGTCAGTCATAAAGTCAGTAAGCAGGCCAGTCATTTAGTCATACAGTCAGCCAACCAGTCAGCTAATCAGCTAGACAATAAGCCAGCCAGCATCTGCCAGTTCACCAGACATTCAGAAATTTAGTCAACCATTCAACCAGTAAGTCAGCCAGTCATCTGGTCAGCGAGTCAGTCAATGAACCAGTAGATCAGTCACTCAATCAGCCAGATATTCATATTGTTATTGAACAAATCAGAGGGCAGGTAAACTAGTCAATAAACGAGCTAGACATTCATTCAGCCAGTTAGCAGTCATATACTCAGCGAGTCATTCAGTGAGCCAGTAATCCAGTCAGTCAGCCAGTCAGTCGACCGCCAGGCGTCACTACGGTGCATAGTTGGAACAATAGAAGAACACGCCCAGCGCGGAATGTTAATATAAGCCCTAAGGTGGGGTGAGTAAGGGGAAAGGGGGGGGACTTTGATAGAGGTGGAGGAAAAAGGGAGGCAAAGAAACGCTTTCCATTCGGGAATTGAATTACATTTCAACCGCAATACAAGTTTGAGGTACAGTTAGCAATCTGTCAGATAGGGACAGAAATAATAATTAGTATTTATTTAGGGAATTTAAGGTGGGCCCAAAGGTAGCGACATTTAAGGTGCAGAATATTTTTGAAGTTTTTTTAAAAATAAAATATTTGTTTTTGGCAACAAAAAAACTCTAGTAGATAAATTTGATTTAATTTTCTCTACTCCCACCTCAGTGGCGTGGTTGGCTGACGCGCTAGTTGTGTCGAGTTAGACTAGTGATTCCCAACCTTTTCTGTTTGGAGTTACCCTTGAAATATTTTGAAAAATCTCGAGGAACTTTTACCTGACTAATATATAATAGATTCGACAGGGTTAAATTAAATAAAGATTTAAAGCAGTAGGGTTAGAGTAAATAATGATTAAATAATACTTTTGAATAAAATATTACACGAGTATCTACCGCCTATTATTATTTAGCTTTCTAATATTACTGTCAGTAAAAAAATTACAAGATTTTCAGTTTACATCTGGCTTACTGGTTATAAACAAACTTGGTGTATATATTTTGCAATAGTTTTGTGTTATTACATAGCTTTATTTATAAACTTGTTAACAAAAAATAAGTTACATTTTATTGTTTTATTATTAATTCACAACTGAAAATAATACTAGTTTCTATAAAATAACAATGATTCCAACTGTCTCTTAATTTAATGTGAAACTTGGGCTCACTTTCTTGAACACAACTTAATTCGTGGTCGCATCTTTGGCACACACATAATTCTTCTTCCACAGACAACAGTCTATTATTCCTCTGTTTGGTTTTTACATTCGTTACACACGACAATGTTTACTCACACAAGTAAGATGTTGAGAATTGTATCAATATGTTTATAGCTTTCTGGGAGATGGCAGGAAACTTGGTTTTCACTGATATCCAAAACATATCTAATGACAGTTCATTAAATTTAATTTTAGTGTGTGATCATACTCAGTTCAGTCAATTGTTTTTCTTCCTTCAGGCTGAGTAAATATACTGAACTGCTTGGAGTATCTGTGGAAGGGTTCCTGACCCAATCATACTCTTCTGATGACAAGGAAGGAAAGTATTGGTTCAGATTTTCAGCCAGAGATTCCATATGACCGTAAATCAAGGTCATAATAGCTTCACGTTGGTTGTCATTTGTAATGCTCTAAAAATGAGAACATAAGGGCAACATTTCAAAATTATCCTTAGAAAGATGTTTTTCCAAACACCAATTTTATTTTTGAATGCTACAAGTTTGTTCGCATACTT
Organism: Timema douglasi; assembly: GCA_901482245.1. Taxonomy (NCBI): domain Eukaryota; kingdom Metazoa; phylum Arthropoda; class Insecta; order Phasmatodea; family Timematidae; genus Timema; species Timema douglasi. The sequence goes on from CABEEJ010000548.1 coordinate 96,642, forward strand.
TCCTTGGGACCTTGCATGTTGGTGTTCAGCTTATTTAGGTGTTCATATATATATATATATATATGCCAGGTATGCTTGCTTCATGAGCCACGATTCGTCCTCAAGATAGTTGGAAAAATAACTTTTAAAGTTTTCTCTGAATAAAATCTGGAGCTACTACTATCAAACAGGAATTATCACAGAAGATTGCCACGTGTAAAAAAACAAACATAGCAGTGTGGGCCGCACATCCGTCTTTAAGAAAATGCACCCTAAATCTCCCTCGTTTCTTAAATAATAACTATCAAGCAAATGTCTAACCAATCTAAATTTCCAAAATGCTTATTTGTTTTATTTATGTGTCGCGTTGAAACCTTAATATTTTAATTTGCTTATTAATTTACAAAAAAAAGGTGGCAGTTTGTACTATTTTTTCGCATGCTTTTGAAAATTCTCACGAAACCCCGGACACGAGCTCGCGGAACCCTGGTTGGGAATCACTGAGATAGACTGTTGAGGACGGGAAGATTGAGGTTCGAATCTCGGTCGGGTCAACTAGGGCTGGTTTTTACTAAATGGTTTTCCAATCTAACTCCACGCGAATGAAAGTTAACTTACTTACTCTAAATTCAACATTCCCAATTCCTAATCCATTAGCGTAATTAGTACTTAAGCGGATAACCCGAACTAGAGATGAGTCGAGTCCTATATTTCTTTAATCCTAATCACGAATTAAAATATTAGATTTTGGTTTAAAATCTCGAATCAAAATATGAATCCTCGAACATTTAAATATTTACAATTTTATGTCAAATGAAACTATTTAAAATGGAATTAAAAAGTTGTAATAAGATTCGGGGCTACTGACAAAAGGAGGGTCTGATGCCATAGTGATCCAACTACATATTTAACATTTTTCAGTATTTAACTTATAAGCTTCAGTTGAAAATTAGCAATTGCATAAAACTTCTATTTATTTATTTATTTATAAGGGTCTATATAATCTGTACATTACTCTAATTTTATCTCTGGGTGTAGAGATGTTGGGACACAATTTATTTTAGAACGATATTTATTTTTTGATTAATATAAAGCTGTACTTGGCTCACTTTAGGAAATTAAATAATTACTTAAAATACCTTTTTTTTAAATGGTTAAACAAGATTTTACTAAAGGAATTTCATTAGATAAAACAAAATTATACACCAAAATATTTCTGAAAAAGCTTTAAATTTCAACACCAGAAACTGAGGAGAGAAAAAACAGAACAAGAAAGTGACTAAGATAAAGAAAAGTGTATCTATAATAAAATCTACAGTATATTCGTCTATTCGACCACGAATTTAAATTTTGTATAGGAAGTGGCAAGAGTGTCATTAACTACTAAACTCTTTGATTATAAGCTATTAAATTCTCTGGAGTCTGAAAAGTAAATATATTAAATCTTTCAAACACTTTAAAATTATTCTTTTATAAAAATTAATTTTGAATGAACTCTCGCATTAGACTGCCGAATATGGATAGTTCAAGACTCAAATCTCGGCCAGATGAACTGAGGGTGGTTTTTCAAAATGATTTCCCTCTCTCCCTCCAAGCAAGTGCGAGGGCACTTCCTTATAAATACAACTTTCCTAATCCCTAAAACAATAAGCGTAATTAGTACAAAAGCGTATAACCCAAACAGGTAGTAAGACGCTATTTTTTTTTGTATCAACAATAACGTCTAGAATCTCGCGGAAGATCTTTTGAAAGCTAAGATGTCCAAAAAAATTATAAATACATTGTTTTTAGATCACCATTGATAAAATTTTACCATATTATTAGTATTTATGTTATAGGTATTGACAATATCTATCTAAATCAACAGTATTAGATCACGTGACTTAACATATGAATACATGAAATTAGATCTAGTAGCTTTTCTAAATGTCAGATAAGGTTCTTCATATGAAAATAGGATTGTACTGTAGTGTTCAACAACTCTGGGCTCATACAACACTTAGGAACCTGGCTTTCTGTGAGGGGAAGGGGTGCTCTAGATGAGGTGGTTGAGGAGATAAAGAGGGGGACCTGTGAATCGGGCAAGATTTGGCTTCACGCAGATATTTAATTAAAGTGGCCCGCCGAGTGTCATTTGTTTCAATTAAAATAAAGGAGGTCGGTGGGAACCCCACGCGCTGACCACCGCGAAATAATCACCAAGGAGCCCCCCCGGAGGGGCTTCCCATCCGTCAAAGGTTTCAACACAAACGGGGGGGTCCTCCTTAGACGAACCCTCTGGCGGAATCAACAATATTTGTCACTGTTCGTACGTACACCTTGTTCTTTTGTTAGGTCAGTCCATTTTATGTTTTTTGTATTCTCGTCCCGTAAATACTCAATCTCATTTCTTTTCATCAATTTTCTACTTTTATTTTTGGTAATCATCCACCGGCTAACAAAGGCTTCGGTCTCGTTTTGTTTGATGATGGGAATTTCGGGTCTGAATCCCGGATGGGTGTGCTAAGGGTGTTTTTTTTTCTTCTTAGTAGATTACCACCCTCTCTTAACTTAAATTTCACCTCAATATTATCCTTCTACCAATACCACATTAGTGTAGATATTTAGTTTGCCCGGAAGGTTATTAAACACGATTCAAAGAACGCAGCTCTTGATTGTTTTGGAGAGGGTTTTTATGGGGGTAAGAATGAGAGATGGAAAGGTAAAAAAAACCTCCACGATGTCAGCCCACAAGCGAGCCATACTGGCTGAGCAGCGGCCGTCTTTTGACGAAGATAGTGCCAAATTTTGTGGATAGAGGGTGTAATGTGGTCAGCACAGCGAACCCTCCGACCATTAATCTCAGTTTTCTAGAGCGGAGCAGCTGAATTTTCATTAAAGTAGATCCTAATAAGTGCCTCACGAGATTGAGCTACTCCCGTTCCAGGCCCACAACTTCACAGAAAATCTGGAAGCACCGGGGATCGAACCCGGAACCTCTGGGATCTGTAGCCAGGAGCTCTGACCACATAAACGGTTGGGGCGGTTAAAACTCCTAATAAAAATAATATTAATTTAATTTAACTCAATTCAACATCTTATCTTCGATGGTAGTCCGTCAAGGGTACCGGGTTCTTCTTCCGGTATATTTGAAAAATTTATTATTGGTTAAAAGTAGGTTCTCCATTTCAGAGTGATGAATTAACGGCTGGGGTTTGGGTGTTATGTCTGTTCTAGACTTAAGATAGTTTATGAGTTGTGGGCTGATATAATCACTTAGTTAAGAAAGTGCACGTCAAATACCCCAACTAAAATAAATAAAATGGTTAATCTTATATTATGATAGAGCCAAAGTGCAATCATTCAGGGCAAATGGAGTGTGAATCCTGTTAAAGTACATTTATGCTACCCGCCTCGGTGGCGTAGTTGGCTAACGCGCTAGTCGTGTTGAGCTCGACTGCTGAGGACGGGAAGATCGAGGTTCGAATCTCATTCGGGTGAACTGGGGGTGGTTTTTCCTAAATGGTTTTCCACTCTCCCTCCACGCAAATGCGGGTTCACTTTCTCTAATTCAACCTTCCCAATTCCTAATCCAATAGCGTAATTAGTACTTAAGCGTGTAACCCGAACGGGTAGTAAGACGCTGTGATAAATAAATAAAATAAATAAATACATTTATGCTTCATTTGTATATATTCCTTTGAGAAAAAAACAAATCTAAGTTATATCTTGTCGGTGTTGACGCCTACATATTACAAAAGAGTGGCGCTTGGTGGAACAGTGACACAAATGACGTTCTGCGACTTTTAAATGTTATTTTTATTATTATATCATTAGCACCGCGTCTGACTACCCGTTCGGGTTGTACACACTTACGCTAATGTGTAATGGTAGGGTGATTGTGAGATTAAATGGAGGACCTACAGTTTAACGTAGGAATCCGAACCACGGTGGAGGCCTGGCATTTCACACATTCACACGTTGTGATTAATACACGTCTTGTTATTTTTATTATATGTTATTATTATGGAAGACAAAAACTGTTAATAAAACATCTCTATATTGTGTGTAGTATTATTTATTTGAAGTAATTTATCGTGATGCAATTTCTGAACCGACTGATTATATCAGCACACGAACATTTCTATGAGAGAGAGTGAAAGATCCTACCAATTTCCCTGGGAAAGGTATTTTCACATACCTTCCAGAGTTCTTTTACATGCCATAATCGACATGGGACCGACGGCTTTATTTCACCTGAGAAGGAAGTTGTGATACGGATTTTTATCACTCAAGAATAATCCGTCGACCCCGGCTATGTTTGAACCCACGATCATCGGGTCCTGAGACGAGCACCGTAACTCAAGACCAAGGTCTAACATTTAGTACTATTAAGGCGTTTTAATAGTCAAGCAGAAACTCATAAAAGCCAGAAACCAAGTGGGTTTATAACGCTTCTCGGTGGAGCTGTCCGGCAATAGGAGAACAGGGGAGGAGAAAAATACATAGGATAATACAATGTGTGTTGTGACCCCTCTATTTTATGGCATCATTCTCTTCTCAAAACTTCATTCTACGCTCCTACACCAGTTACCTTTCTTTTCCCGGGCATTTAGCTCTCAATAATCAACAGAAATATGTGGAGTTTTTTACTTTTCAGAGAGGACAATGTCAAAAGTCTATATAATATGGGTAGAAAGTCTTAAAAAATAGTTTTTTGTTCATTTCAGTGAAGAACAAAATCGTGTATTGTTAAAGGTTATGGTTAGCATCTAACCTAAGCACAACATCTGACTGGCAATATACCTAGGCAGCCACCTTAGAAATATTGGAACACATTACTAAATCTGCCACTTGATTCATTTTTCTGCTGATCTTATCGGGAGTAAGTTAATTCCACAATACATAGCTGCGCCCGTTTAATAGAGAACAAGTTGCTACCACAACTGCCCACAGAATCTGCCCCCTTTTGCCGGTACGGCAGGGAGTTATTTATCGGTCGTGTCCTCAAAGCTTAGGTTTTCTACCAATAACCGCGTTCAGATTTATGTCTCGGTTGGTAGACTTGGATTAAATTAGTTAACTAGGTGGAGGTTAGGCGGGAGTAAGCGAGCAGTAGTTAATGTAGATTCCATAGCTTAAGCGAGAGGCGAGAGTTTCAAGGGAAAATGCATTATTTCATGAAATTTAAATTTAGTAAAAGAGAAGGATCAATTCCATCAAAAGAAGGAATTTTATTTTATATTATTACTGTAATAGCATTTGAAATAAATATATGTTTTTCTGAAAAATGTGAAGGCGCACACTTGACTGTATAGTACTTAAATCAAAATACCAAAGTCATTAAAAAATCAAACTAATATAAATGGAATGGAGCTTCCCTATATATAATAAAATAACCATAAATGTATTTTAATCCACTCTTAATCAAATTTTTTTTTTCATAAAACGTAATATTATAAATTACGAGAAACAAATATATTGCTCACACCTGTATATAATTTTAAGCTAAACGTTCAAATAATTTTCATCCAACTTTGTTCTCAATATTAGTTTCTCTTCTGAAGTATTATTCACACATGATGCTAGTTAATTTTTAAAGTCTTACTGGAAAAATAGTAACTTGGTTTAAAAATATATACATGGAGTTCACTCAGAATTAATAAAATTGATTTTCTCTAAATTTGGTGACAGTAATTATTTTTTATATTAATTTAGGTACGATATTAATTACAAGATTACGTCCCAATATTTGCTTAGTTTACGCTTTAAATTACATTTCATCACCGTAGTTAGTTATCTACGTTGAATATTTACTTAATCGAAATTTTCTTTCGGCACCGCGTCTTACTACCTTTTAGTGCTATACGCTAATGGTTTTAAGGATTACGAAGGTTATAGTTATAGGAAGTGCATACACATTTGCGAGGATGGAGAGTGGAAAACCATTTTAGAAATCCAGCTTCAGTACACCCGACCGATATTCTAACCTCAATTTCCCCGTCATCGTCAGTATAATCTACTGTGAGAATAGTGCCTTAGAACATGTGGCCATCGAAGTGGGTAATTGAAACTTAATATTGTTTGCTAAGTTTAATGTTGATGTACATAGTTAAAATACGGTTCTTTATCTAATGAACTGATGAAGAAAAACACAAAAAAAATAAAACGTGTTAATCTTTACTCAGTGCATAATTCAAAAGTGATTCCAATATAATCCGTATCAGATCGACCCAACTTTTTCTCAGAGTGCAGAAGAAAGTGATAACTTTGAGGGTGAATTTAACAATTGTGTCTGTGTTTTAATAAATAATTCTGTAATCTGACACCTTAGCTCAGTCGGTAGCATGCTTGCCTACTGTAATAAGGGACTGATATAAGGGTGCTGAGTTCAATTCCTGGAATGACCTAAAAATATATCATTGGTGAATTGTGGGTTTACCCTTTCACAATAATAAATTAACGGCCTGGATCTGGATGTTGTGCATGTTCTAGTCTCAAGTTAGATTAAAAGGCATATGAAGCTACGACAGGCCTAGCAAGCCGGTAGTGGAAAATATATAGCGTGAATAAAAAAATTGACCCAGACCATGGACTGGAAACAGTAATGGATGTAAGAATAAATAATTACGTAACCATGCAGACTCATTTTCACCTGGTGTTCTAAGGAACATAGAAATTCCATAAAAGAACGTTGCAATGTTTGCTCACCATACAATTTAAGTGAATTTTCTATCAAGTGGCTTATAGTGTAGTATACAAACCTTTTTCCAGGGCACAGAAGAAATGAGTTCTAGGAGTGAATGTCATAATATTTGATCTGTGTACAGTCTGAATAAATAGCACATCATCACATCCAAATTTATGCCTGATGTTCCAAGAAACGCGCTAACTCTGAAAAAGAATGGTATACTGTTTGTTCAGTGTAGAATATAATTAAATAAATTCGTTGTATCATAATTTCTGAATGTCTAGCCAGCGCACAAAGGGAAGGGCAAACCCCGTAAGGGGACGTCTGAATGTTTGCTCACTGTACATATGTTGAGTAATCCCTGAAGCTGTCAGGTGCACGAAAAACTAGTTGGTTTCATTGTCGCCCTCAGCAATCACCTCCTTTGGCCGTCCAACGCAACTCTCGTACAATCATATAGCTTTTATTAGGGGAACATAAAATAAAGGTGGTAGATAGAAAGATAAGCGTGACAATGATTTGAATAATGTTTCACTCAAATTACCCGTACTCTATATTTAGAGTGTAAATTGAATTCTGATTTCTAGCGACTGTGGGACTCTGAGATGTGTTTATAGTAAAATTGTTTTATTATTAAAATTCAAAAAAGCATCTTGACAATAGTGAATTTATGGTAAAACCAGTAATATCGGAAAACCTGTATCCATGCATGGTGATAATATTCATTTATCAAAATAAACCCAGTAATAAATAATAATAATAATAATACATATTTTAATGGTTAATAAATCTTACATATCTCTTCTGAACGCATGACTAAGTGAAGCAGACATTTAAAAAATAACAATCAAAAGGCTTTGTATGCCATCTATATTTATTCATAATCAGTTAAAATGGAGATTCCTGCTTCATTGGCCATATGGTATAAGGCGTCACTCTCGTGTTAGACTAGACTGGTGATGACTGGGAGATCGAGATTTAAATCCTGGTCGGGTGTACTAAGGGTGGTTCTTCCAAAATGGCCCTCTACGCAAATACGGGTACGCTTCCTCTAAATTCAACTTTCCTCGTTCCCAGATCATTAGCATAATTAGTACATAAGTTAATTATGAATATAACATGAACAAATAGCAGGACGCCAGGCGCTATATATATAGCAAGACGCCACGCTATATATAACTATACGGACGAACAATTTAGTCTACGTCAAATGATCTATATAGCAATAGCATATGAGATATTGTAAGTTAATTTTGGACTGGCCTTTTTTTTAGCATATTTATAATAGGCAATTATAATTTTAATGCTATTAATTAAAGCAGCGGTCAATTTTAATTTGGTGTATTTATTTATCGAATAATAAACTATATCATGATACAAAGTAATGTTCTTTTTAAATTGTCGTCATATCCAGGACCGGCTGGGTGGTAGGACCCGGTAAAAAAAAAGATTACTATTTACAACACCGAAGCTTATATATATATGAAGAACTTTGCAATATGGTGCTGGAGAAGACTTGAGAATATCAGGTGGACAGACAGGGTGATAAATGATGAAGTCCTAAGAAGAATGGTTGAGAAAAGAACCATTTCGGATGTGATTCTTCGGTACAAAACGAATTGGATGCAACGCATTCTTAAGAGGAAGTGTCTTTTGCAAGATGTCATACAAGGAAGGGTTGAGGGAAAGAGGAGCTTAGGAAGGAGGAGGATTCAAATATTGAATAACTTGTAGGAGAGAAGAAAATTCTGGTAGCTGAAGAAGGAAACAGAGTACAGAGCGCATTGGTGGTCTAAGTATACTAATTACGCTAATGGATTAGGAATTTGGAATGTTGAATTAGAGGAAGTGAACGCGCATTTGCGTGGAGGGAGAGTGGAAAACCATTTAGGAAAAACCACCCGCAGTTCACCCGACCGAGATTCGAACCTCGATCTCCCCGTCCTCAGCAGTCAAGCTCAACACGACTAGCGCGTTAGCCAACTACGCCACCGAGGCGGGTTGGTCTAAGTTCACTGACAAAAGGAATTGACCTGTCGTAAGAAAGAACACCTAATAAAAATAGTTTCAATTTCAGCAGCGTGTCGTGGAGTGTCACCAACTTACAGGTTAAGCAGAGCTGGTTGAAACTTTACCTGTGCTATATTCTCCCATTTTAGGTTCCCCATTTGACCAATCACACATAGGCCTTACCATATATAGAAATTAATGTTCGGTGGTACCTTGGTTCGATTCCTATGCCCAGGTGTCATTTTTCAATTAATTTCAATTTAAATTAACTGATAAAGCCTGAACCAGACCCTACATCACTGTTCGGTTTTATTTAGGTAACAGTGGAATATAAATCAGTGGAACAGTTTTGCTATCTGTTTGAAGTACGAAAACAAATCTTAGATAAAAGTAAACTATTAAATTGATCTCAATTCAGCGATTGTCAAATAAAGAATGCAGAAAATAGTTCTGAGATAATTTGTGTGTTTCGAGCGTGATCTTTTTTTTCTTATCATCGCGTCTTACTACACGTTCGGGTTATACGCAACGTATATTTACGCTAATGTGCTATGAGTGAGGAAGGTTGCATTTAAAATAATTGTGCCTGCATTTGCTTGGAAGGAGATTGAAAAATAATTTAGGAAAAAACACCCTCAGTACACCTGACTGGGATTGAACCCCTGATCTCCCTGCCACCGGCAGTCTAGTCTATTGCGTGAGTGAATCTTGTACCTAATTAATCGGTAAGCTAGAAGTGTGAAGGGCACTTAACTCGCTTCCTCTTCCATTAGACCTTAAATTCACGCTATAAAATATATTTATAAACACTTTAAACGAAACGTCCCCTCTGTTTCATCATCAGCGGTGAAAAGGGCGATGGCACCTGTGATAACCTAGAGCAGTTCACGGACAGGAGCACGTGGGCAGCTCTCTCGATAGAGGTGAGAAATCCGGCCACGTTGTGTATAGAGGGCGCGGTAATTACAAGCGGGTCAAAACCTCCTTCCCGAGGTTAATGAGGTCTAATCACGTGACTCCTTGTAATTTTGCCGGGCAGAGTTTCTCTAAACCGCCGGTATTAACTAATTAAGGCGGGAGTGTAGGGAGCGTGAGTTCAGGCCGGTGTTTTTGCAGTTTTTATAGCAATACCTTTTTTTGGTCAAAATAAATAAAATAGGTCTCCATTACAAAACATAGAGTTTAATTTGCTTCATGCGGTGATATCAACAGTTGTTGAATATCTGTCATGAGCTTAGCGGCATTAGATGAGAAACTTTTAAAATGAAGACAAAAAGTTGTCATTAATTTCCAGGACACCCTTGACAAACATTCAACAACTGTTGATATCACCGTGTGAAGAAAATTAAACGAGTAATAATTAGCATTTGAGTTATTTAACGTGCACTTTCTGAACCGACTGGTTATATCAGCACACGAGAATGTATATGAGCGAGCGTGAAATGGTCAACCAACTGTGTCTGTAAAAGTATTTTCACAAAACTTTCATGGTTCTGTTTCACGCCACAATCAACATTGGACCGACGGCATAACTTCTCTTCCAAAGGAAGTTGTTCGATGGATGTTTATCGCTCAACAAAAATCCGTCGACTCTTTTTGGGTCTTGAACCCATGATCATTAGGTCCTAAGGTGTGCATTATACCTAAAGACTACTCAGGTCGACCATAGAGAGGAGAACACTTATTTCATTTGTTTATGTTTTTTCTGCGTGGTAATCGCACATATTGACACAGTTAAATCTTGGTATAAATAAAATTTTAGAAGATCCGAACATATTTTTGCGGTTATTTTACTATATGATTATTGTTATTTTATAGGTATTGATAATATACATCAAAAGTTATAGCAGCAGATAGCATTACTTGACGTGTAATATATGAAAATGCTTTTAGTAACTTTTATAACTAAAATAGTTACTTTTTATCGGAATAGGACTGTTTACAAATAGCCTTTTTTTGAATTATAGCTTTAACTTTCATCAGACATAGCTATTAGATATTATTTTTGAAAATCAATATTGGTCTATACCCACTTCGATGGCAGTATGGTTTAAGGCCCCACTCTTACAATAGACCAGACTGCAGATGGCGGGGAGATTGGAGTTCAAATTTCTATCGGTTATACTGAGGGTAGCTTTTCCTCAATGGTTTTCTTCACCTCCTATATACAAATGCATGTAAACTTCCTCTAGATTAAGCATTCCTCATCCCTAGCTCATTAGCTTAATTAGTACATATGCGTATAGCCTGAATAAGAAGTAATACGTAGTGTTTATATATATATATATATATATATATATATGTGTTTATATTTTACGTGTAACTAGAAATCGTGACGAAGATATTTTTGTAATAAAGTCAGGACTTCCTTTGACAGAGGTAGTTAAAAATATATAAATAATTGACGTCAGATAAGAGTCTTAGAGAAAAAAGTCAAGTTTGTCTTTTTTCCGAATTAAATACTAATGCGAGATATCTATCACAGGAAAGAGGAAGTGACGTAAAATACTTGTCCACCCTGTGGCTGCTGGTGAGTTGAAGGAGGACTGGGTTCGAGTTTGCGTCTCGGATCGTTACATCTCCGGCCTCGAGGATGTCGACTAATTCCCGTCAATTTAACAAACCAGATAAGAACAAATAAAACATGATAGCGTTCTAGCCTCGGGTTTTAGATTTCTCACTTCAATAAACACTCAACTAAGACATGACCTTATAATTATACAAAGAAATACATATATATCACGTCAATAAACGCTTGACCAAGACGTGACCTTGAAAATATATTGAGAAATAAATACTTCTCATTTCAATAAACGCTCAACTAAGACGCGATCAAATAATATATCGCGAAATAAATATTTCTCACTTAAATATACATTCAAATTAGACGTGATCCTAATAATACATCAAGAAAAAAATATTTCTTAATTCAATAAACGCTCAATCAAAACGCGAACTTGAAAATACACTGAGAAAACAATATTTATCATGTCAATAAATACTGAATCAAAACGCGACCTTAAAAATATCCACTCCACATAGGTGGACACGTGGACTGTGGCGCCAATCTAGTTTTAGCCGGTTCCATAACTGATTGGCTTGGAGTCCGAATCCTGGGTGAACTTTTCCTGAAGGATTTTATTAATATTCATAGTAATTTGTTGGTAAAGAGAATTATAATGATTGGCAATTAGAAAAGAATACCTTTAATTTACATTGAATCAATTTAAAATTTTGCAAGTAACGTTAATTAGACAATGACAATAAATATAATATTAGTGTTAAATGTGAATTTTATTGTTGTAAAAAAGTAAAAAAAAATGTAAGTATAGGATACATAATTAAAATTTATGTTGTCATAATAAATTGAATGAAATAAAACTAACCAATAACCCACAAATATATAGCTATTAATGAAACATAAGTTTATAGAAACTTCATATGCATAATTTGTATTTGCAATAAGTAATTATTACGTTATTATAAGTACGTACATATTGAATCATGCAGAGTTATGTTGGTTAAGATAAAATATGAAAACAATTTAATGAAACTAGTAGTTAAAATAACCACGAATCTTTTAAAAATGTATACTATGAAGTTTCATTTTGATGAACTCACAATAAATGTGATATAAGATAATATATTAAAATATGCTTAGTTTTAGGAACAATATTAGAGAAACATGTGAATAATATATTTAAGCTTTGCAGAACAATTATTATTATTATTAGCAGTTTAGCACCGCGTCTTATTATCCGTTATGGCTATACGCACTTACGCTAAAATGTAATTGTAGGGTCTACACCAGGGGTCTCCAATTATTTTTTATGGGGGTCCATTTTAAAAACTCGACATGCTTCCGCGGTCCAGAAAAACTTCAACAGTGACTCAGGTTCAAGCCCTATAGGACTATACTAATTCAAAAATGTGATCTTCTTTCCTTTTAGTTATTTTACTTATTTATTATTGCTGGCCTTCGATGTCCTTTACCCGCCCACCACCGAAATAACATAATTTCTTCTGTTTATTGCTATCTCGTCAAGGTCCTTAACAATGTATCTGCGGTCAGTATGCAGACCGCGGTCCACCATTTTGTGACCACTGGTCTAGGCTCTAAGGCGTCACTATCGCAATCGACTGGATTGTAGGTGAAGGGGATATCAGGGTTAGGATTCTGGTCAGGTGTACTTCACATTATCAGGTCGTCGAACTGAAATATTTATCGGATCTAGTTCTTGATAGTACAGTTATATTTCTTGATACTACGTTTATAGTTCTTTAGAGTACGTTTCTAGTTCTTGATAGTATGGTTCTAGTTCTTGATAGTACGACTATAGTTCTTGATAGTACGACTATTGTTAGTGATAGTATGGTTTTAGTTCTTGATAGTACGGTTCTAGTTCTTGGTAGTATGGCTATAGTTATTGATAGTACGGTTCTAGTTCTTGATAGTACGACTATAGTTCTTGATAGTACGGTTATAGTTATTGATAGTACTGTTATAGTTCTTGATAGTACGGTTATAGTTCTTGATAGTACGGTTCTAGTTCTTGATAGTACGACTATAGTTAGTGATAGTATGGCTATAGTTCTTGATAGTACGGTTCCAAACGAACGTATTAAGAGTACGATTCAAGTTTTAGTTATAGAAAATAAGGGTTCCCTTTTTTCTAGGTTCTGGTTCCATTTATTTATTTATTTTATTGTCTATTATTATTATTATTATTATTATAAAATAAGAAGTTAACTACATAAACAGATTATAAAAAGTTATTTACATAAAAACTACAAAATACCTTAACAAAAAATTCTGACAAAAGGGAAAATTGAGTATTTCCAAATAAAATTAGCTCAAGGGCATATGATACAATTATGATTATAAAAATTTAGAAACTTTATTAATTGATAAGAACCTTTATGAACTTAAAAAGATATCGATTCCAATTCAGGTTCTGGTTCCTTAAATATATATAGCTGTTAATTTCAAGTTCCGGTTAAACTCCCTACTCATTACTATCTTATTAATGAATCAGATAGCCAAAGCTATCATCTATCAGCTATCCAGGATTCGTCCCGTGTCCATGGTCATTCTTCACTCATATTTTTAAGGCAGAGTCTTTGATGGACGTGCGGAAGTCGTCAGCTTATAAACATGTGATTATATAAGATCACAGCCATCAGACAACGCAGCCACCCACGACTCGGTAGTTGGCATATGTATTGGACGAATCCTGGATATCTCAGTGGTAAGAGCATTGGCGTACTAAGCCAAAGGTCCCGGGTTCGATTCCCGTGTCCAGGTGTCATTGTTCAATTTTCAGAATATATTATTTTATTAGATTAGTTGAAATTCGTTGAGCCCGGATGGGTAGTAAGACGTTTGTGTGTATATGGGAAGCGGGGGGGGGATAATAAACAAATAAACTAACAATAAGAATAATTATTTGTCTCTTATGATTGTCCTGCAGCCTGTCCGTATGAAAGAAGGGCGTAGCTCCTTATTAAAGGACAGTGACACGCTCTCACGAGTGCTCGTGAGTCACAAAGGTGGGCCCCACCCAAGACAACTCAATCATGGAGGTGTGAGACCTCCACGGGGGTCGAATAGTGAAGGGCTCACTACGATGACGGGGCATTTTCTCTTTTGACGCCTCTAAAAAGAGCGACATCGCGAAGACATTACTGTGACACCAAGTCCGGTTTCGTCACGTTGGAATCTAAATTAATTTTATTGATGGTGAGCGTGCGTTATAAATAATAATAATAATAATAATAATGATAATAATGATACTTTATTTTCCTTGTTTTGGGGAGGACATATGGATGTAGTATAGATAAATATGTTGTTTTTTTTTCTGAGTGTTATTTTGAAACGATTTTCTTACCAATTAACATCTGTGCGATGATATCATTGGATTGTTCTTAGATGAATCGATAATTTACTATCATAATTAATATTATAGAATAGAATAGATTATACTATAAACTATTATATATATATTATAGCATATTATAATATTATGGCCAACACCTTAGCTCAGTCGGTAGCGTGTCTGTATACTGAGCTATGGGTCCCAAGTTCGATTCTCGGCATGGCTGAAAATACATCACTAGTGAAATGTGGGTTTACCCTTTCACAGTGATAAATTAACTGCCATGGACTGGATGTTGTTCCTGTCCTAGTCTTAAGTTAGATTATAAGCTACGACAGGCCTAGCAAGCTAGTATTGGGAAATAAATGGCTTGAATAAAAAACTGACCCAGGCCAAAGCCTGGAAACAATAGTGGATGTAAAAAAGAATAAATAAATAGCATTGTAAAATATTTCAACTATAACATGCAATACCGTTATACACACTCATATTAAATATTATATTGTGTATTAAATTATTTTATTTTACATTTTAAATTATTTACATATGTACTTCATATACTTACACACAATGCCTATATACACATTATATACATATATATACAAATTTAATATCAAGAAATCCACTTCGGTGGCCGCAAATGCGAGCAAATGTAATCTAAATTCAACCTTCATAATCCTTAACACATTAGAAACATTAGTATATAGACAGGGTGACCTGGCGGTCTACGGGTAAGGTGTCAGACTTCTGTGCTGGCGGCCGGGGGTTCAATCCTCGGTCCCGGCACAGATTTATATGATTACCAAACCCTTCCTTCCCCTCTGATAAGACATCTTGTGAATATGGGGAATGCCAGGCCTCCACCGTGGTTCGGATTCCACGTTAAACTGTAGGTCCTCCATTTCATCTCACAATCACCCTACCATTGCACATTAGCGTAAGTGTGTATAACCCGAACGGGTAGTAAGACGCGGTGCTAATAATAATAATAATAATAATAATAATAATAATAATAATAATAATAATAATAATAATAATAAAAGTATATAGACGTATAACTAGAATGGGTAGTAAGACGTGGTGCTAAAAATTATGATGAAGAAGATGAAACAATTTTCTATACTTTATTGGGCGCATTCGAATTGAGGAATAAAGTATACCTGCCAGCCAGTCCACACGGATTGCGGAACAACCTGTAATCCCATTCAACTCCTAACCACTAACCTAACCTAGCCTAGCCTAACCTAATTTAGCCTAGCCCAACCTAACCTAAGCTAACCTAGCCCAACTTAACCTAACCTAACCTAGACTAGCCTAGTCTAACCTAGCCTAGCTTAATTTAACCTAGCCCAATTTAACCTAGCCCAATTTAACCTAGCCCAACTTAACCTAACCTAACCTAGCTTAGCCTAATTTAACCTAGCCCAACTTAACCTAACCTAACCTAACCTAACCTAGCCTAACCTAACCTTCATGTTCCATTTTGAACAACGTAATTATGAATATAGTTTTTACTCCGAAGTTCGTGTAAGGGTATTACCGAGCTCGGGTGAGGTGTCCCGCAATTATTTTGTATGCACCGATTTTATTGGGTATTGCTTTTACATTATGATACATTTAATTTGGATTCGTTATGTGGACATATAATAGATGAAATAATAATTAGTCATTAATTAATTCATTCCAAGTGTTAACATATATTATTATGAACATTCTCTTGATTTATAATTGCTAGATTTTTCCAATCTAAAGCATCGTGTTAACAACTTAATTTATACATTCAGGAAAATTATTCAACATTAAAGAGAGGAATATCACATAAATATAGGAGAGAGTGTTCTTCATTCTCAATTAAAAATTAGAAACCATATACATTCCATGGTACCCTGAAGGTTAGAAATATTAACTTGACGGATTTGCATTATGGCACTATTTTATAAACAATACCATAGTGGAACACGTCAGGGTAGTCGTTTTTATCTTTCATGGTAAATGAAGGTTACAAACAATCGAATGGAATTAATTTGATTAAGTTCAAAAATGACGGCTAGACACGGGAATCGAACTCGGGACCTTTGACCTAGGGTGTCATTGTTCTACCACTGAGGTATGCAGAGTTCGTCCTGTGTTCAGGGTCATTCTTAACTCATATTTTAAGACAAAGTCTGGGATGGACGTGTGGAATCATCAGATACATATGAGCGATCATTAGTATCAGATACCACAGACATCTGTGACTTGGTGTGGCGAGGGGGGTGAGGGAGGAATGGGGCTGGGGCCGTTAGTACGGGACCAATCCTGTACCGCTCAGTAGTAGAACTTTGACGCGCTAAGTCAAAGGTCCTGGGTTCGATCTCCTTGTCCAGGTGTCATCTTTCAATAAAGCCGATTTATTTAAATTAATTGAATTGTGGTTTCTTTCATACGGGCATTCCCGTAATTTCAATTTGTAGCATGTATGTTAGCCGGCCCCGTGGTGTCGGTGCACCAGGCTACGAGTCTAGGAGTCACGGGTTAAATTTCCGGCTGCTACCTTGGGTATTTTTCCCCAAAATATTAACTACCCCAACGGTCACCAGGGTTTGGTTAGTTAGGCTTAAGTTAGGTCTAAAAGTTTCCACTAGTTCCACACCCTCATACTCACTATCATCATCATCTCATCTCATCGGGACATGGAAAGAGGCTCTACTGAAAGGATGTACGATTAGTACATTCGGGCGTCCCCTG
Organism: Timema douglasi; assembly: GCA_901482245.1. Classification (NCBI taxonomy): domain Eukaryota; kingdom Metazoa; phylum Arthropoda; class Insecta; order Phasmatodea; family Timematidae; genus Timema; species Timema douglasi. Next base: position 113,904 of record CABEEJ010000548.1, read on the forward strand.
GGTAGCGGTACATTAGTACTGGCTAATATTACCACAAACAGGACTATGAATGATGTAGCCCAAACGAACAATATTATTATTATTACTAAGTAATAACATGTTTATTTATATTAATCCTATGGAAGCTAGCTCAAAAGAAAATGTTCCATATTAAAAAGCATTGATGTTGAGAGAAATAACCCTTTGGATGTTCACAATCTCCGATACGAGCAACAGGTGTGCTGAAAGGTCTAATGGTAAACGGTGTCTTCACTTCAGTTTAGAAATCTATCCTGAACCTCCAAGTGACAAAGCACATTCAACCCTCCCCCATTCCCCCCTTCCTCCCCTAGCCTCCCAAACCTCTTGTTCTGATGCTTCTACCAACATGACGGTGGCTTTGTGTATGTCGTTGACGTGTCGACAAGTCATTCTACCGGCAGTTGGCAGACCTTGCAGGCGAGAGCTTCTAATCAGATACATTTACCTGAGATTTCTTTCAGTTGGCTACCCACTTCATGTGTTCGAATGGTCTAAAGCTTGATTCACATTTTCAGTGAAAATAGAAGCAGAATCTGCTTGATTACCACAGCAACTCACACGCTGTATGTTGACCCATGATGCATTGCAACACTCACTTAAAACAGCTGATTATCAACATATTTTATTTTATATTGGATAAACTTATATTTTATATCATTGTTCCGATGGCTGTTTTCAAATTATAACGCTGTGTCATGGCACAATCCACTACATCAATAAACACGCTTTATATTAACGGGTTATTTCAAATCTCCTCACTAAGGCCAACGAAGCTGTCTGCTAGTTTCTGGCTATAGAGCGCATGCGTTATACTGATATCAGACAGCTGGTTCTGAGATTTGATTGGTTCTCCTGTGCTGAAATCTCAGGCAGAGCGGATGAGTTGAACTTTAGCAGAACAGCTTGCACCGACGAGGCAGAAATCTTGTGATTGGCTTAGAGCTCGTCATGTGACCGCGTTTCTGTTCTGCTCTAGTTTTTCGGGCCAACATGTGAATCCACAGTCAGACAGTGGTTCACAAACATTTTTAATGGCGTAGCACCCCAACAATTTCTGTAATTTTGAGTACCGCCAAGACAATAATGGCTATTTACTATTTCGGTACATTCTTAATGGTGCCCAGGGATATAATAACACATACTGCACCTGCTGTCTGACTTTAAATCAATGTTGCCAGCCCCACCAACTATTGGTTACATTGGTTTTACTTTTGGTTACACTTGGTCGTAATATATTTATCAGATTTGATGAGGCCCTATCTTTTTCCTAATTTAACTTCTTGTTTTGTTTAGCTTCCCACGGTGCTCCAGCGGGAATAATCGTACGTACCGCAGATTGGGAACCGCTGGTCTAAACTGCAGTGTTTGCCTTATTTTTTTGAATTGCAACCTAATTTTCAGAACGGCAAACTCTCGCGGCTCTCTTAGCTTTAATAGACATAGAGAGGGGTATTTTTTATTCAATTTTTTAGTATTTTATTTTTATCTCTAAACCTTATTTTTTACTTTTATGTTTTCGTTAATTTCGATTTCTATTTCTTTCTAAAATAATTTTCTATTTTTAAATTTAAGCAAAAAAAATCTTACGAGCCACCAGAAAAATCGTTTTGCGGGACAAATGATTCATTATCACAATATACTGGACTTAAAAGGAATGCGGAGGTTGATTGCGCCCAAATGGGATTGAAACTTTGACCTCCTTGTTCTCGTAAAACCAGACCAGACGAAACACTGACGCTTTTATAAACGTAGCTAGTCCGAACCTTGGACCACACACTCAAAGAACCAGAAGGACGAGATTGATTATCTGTATAAAAAACAGCAATCTGCTACTACAGCTTGATTTTTGTTTGATTGTTGACACCAAGTCAATTGAAAGCAAGTATTAGAATTGCCATAAAAGTAAAGAAACATCCAATTTTTATATGTGGACTGACCTTGAATGGCTACAGGTCTCTAAATAATGTGTTTTTAGCCAAGATGGTAGTAATAAAATACAACCTTATCTGCGGAATTGGCTGCAAGGATGTTGTGCCCGACTTTGGGCTAAATATGAGACGCTAAATCAGGGCTGCCTGGAGTATTCAGGGATACTCTTGTCATTTAGGTTTGGGGTCCCCTTTCCAACCAAATAAATAATTTCTTTGGCCCGCTTTGGTGGCCGCGTGGTCTAAAGCGCTACTCTTGTCATAGACTAGACTTCCAAAAGTGGGGAGATAGGGTTCAATCCTGGTCGGGTGTACTGAGGGTTTTCCCTTAAATGGTTTTCCACCCTCCTTCCACGCATATGAAGGTACATTCTCTTTAAATTCAACCTTATTACTCCATAACACGTTGGTATAATTAGTACACAGTTGAATAGCTCTAATGGGTAATAATATGTGGTGCAAAAAATAATAATTTCCACGGTTTTTATTATTTTTCATATAAACATGATATTTTAATCATGTAAATGAAAAGAAGATAAAAAAAATTCAATTATCAAGCAACGTTTTCCTTTGAATATATGTGATCATTGCTTTTTAAAATAACTTGGCATGGTAGGTCACTAAACAAAAAAACACTATCAGAAAGGTATTTTTTTTTAAAAGCAATGGAGGGTCATGCGGACACCTTTGGCAATTTGTGCGCGACAAGTTTAATGGAGCGCTAGCTGGTGACATGCATTACTTGAACGAGCGATGCTCGCTGTATGAGACAGTTTATATAATAAATGTTAGAGTGTCTTTAAGTACCGTTTAATGATAAACTGCGTCAATATAAAATATTAAACATGTTTGGAAAAATATGTGCTTTATCTTAATGCAAAAATTACGGAATACAAAAAACCTCTTGTTCTTTATTTTGCTTTCTACAAAATAAAGGACATTAAGAATGTTATCCAATTTGGCCAACGTAATCGAGTTTTAATATTTTCGTAGCCAATTAGGACTTACAGCATTACAAATGTTTGTTATATGGTTTAAATAAACTATTTAACACAAGACTTACACTTTCTGAACCGATTGATTATATCAGCACATAACTTATAAAAAAAAGCTTAAAATGTAGAACTGGCACAACTCCTAGCCCAGAATTACCAATAGATTTTCAAACATCAGAAATTCCTACGATCATATTTTGAAATATAAATATTGGCCTCAGATTAGATGAATATTTTGTCTTGCCAAATTTGCTTGTTGGGGATGCTGAGCAAGAAATTATGAAAATGTATTTGTTTGTTAGTTCAATTCGCAGAAAAATAGTTGATATGTCAACTAATATTGAGAAACGTGTTTTCCAAAGTATTACAAATTCAACATTTGCTATTCAAGTTAATGAATTGACCTATAAGCCTATTAGTGGAAAAGCACAGTTGATTGCCTATATCTGATTAATTCACAAAAACAAAATAACATGGTTTTATTTTGAAAGGATCTTGACATTTTTTTAACCAAAAAACAATATATTCTCCAAATATTGCTTGAGTATTTGAAAAGTTGAGGTTCTAATGGGATTCTTGTCTTGGAATTTAATGGATAGAGTATTATCTATGATAGGGAATATGACGGGCTTGGTGTCAACAATCAAACAAAAATCAAGCTGTAGTAGCAGATTGCTGTTTTTTATACAGATAATCATTAATCAGTAAGACACTTGTAGCTGATTTAAAATTGGTTTTAAAACAGGCTATGAGGATTGTGAAATTCATCAAAGCAAAACTATTAAAGGCAAGGCTATTTGCTAAAATTTACGAGTACATAGAATAAGAACAACAATTCCTAGTTCTTCACATAGAGGTTCACTGGCTGTATCGAGGAAAAGTTTAAAATTGAGGGTTGGAATTGAATATGTAGTTAAGAGCATTTTTGGAATAACAAAGGAACCCATTGTACCACCATCTGAATGAGAATGACTGGTGTGCCAAGTTGACATATTTGGCCGATATATTTCCCCAGTTATATGTGCTAAGCACCAGCATGCAAAACCACGATGACAATATACTTACGGCCATAAACAACTTAAAGTCCGTTCACCGTAGGAATTGTTTTCTGAAAAGCCTTTTTCCTACCTATTGGTAGGAAAAAAGACCTTTCAAAGAGAAATTCCTACCGTGAATGAAGTTACAGCATTCAAAAAGAACTTCAGCTCTTACTAGGAAGAACGATGCAACTTAGCCCCGAAAAGTTTCCAATGGTGGGAAGTTCGAAAACTAGCAATGAATTTTATGGCCTCATGCAACACTGGTAGAAACTATTAATCATTGCTTCCCGTCTTTTCTATATAAATATTCAACTAGGTTGGAAATCCTTTTGAGAATTCTTACTGTTCAGATCTGATATTAGATTATGGGGAGGAGAAAATCACCTGCATTTAGAATGATTGCACTTTGAAATTTATACTTGAGAGTATGTCACCGGACTCTTTTTGAAAAAAATAATAATAACAGAAACAGTATCGACAAAACTCTTCACAACAATATTATTGTTGTGAATAAAGGTTTTCAGCTCTGACAAATATCAAAGACTAGAAAAGAGAAAGATTTATTTATTTTTATGAGGAGATCCCCACTAATCACCCTCCCCTACCACGATCAATAGGCTCTTTGAATTCTCTCAAGAGACCCCCCGTGATTGGACGGAGTGTGTGGGGGCTACCTTGACAACCATATCAAAAACTCACCCAATCTTTTCCATTGGAGGTAAAGAGGGAGTTCCCTCAAAATCAAATCTTAGGGTGATTTTTTAAAAAGTGATAGACAGTTAAATAAAGAACATCAATTTGCATCACTTTCTCTCCTCTTTTTTTGGTCAAGCTGTTCTTGTTGTTGTCCGATGACAGGTCTGTAACAGAAATGGACCTTCAAGTTGGTCCATTCATCTCGTGACAGCCTCTTCAAGGATTGTATTGTACGACCTGGCAGGGGAGCGCTAGTGAGGTTTCAAACGCGCTAAAATTATTATTACTATTATTAGTAATACTGGAACATTATTTATAAATGAATGGTGAAATAATTATAGCATCAGTTTCGGTTGAAAAAAAAATATTCTCGATAGTTCGAGTTGAACGAAACCAAGCCCATCTCATTCTCACGTATAGACTGAAACTACATATGACAGGGTGATCCGGGTTGAAATCCCAGTCGGGTGTACTGATGGTGTTTTGGTCTATAGGCCTATATCCAGACCAACCCTATTACTATCTTGAGCTAGTTCTATCTGGTCCACCTCATTACACCTATTTCTATCTTGAGCTGGTTCTATCCATTCCACCTCGTTACACCTATTTCTATCTTGAGCTGGTTCTATCCATTCCACCTCATTCCACCTATTTCTATCTTGAACTAGTTCTATCCAGTCCACCTCATTACACCTATTTCTATCTGGAGCTAGTTATATTCAGTCCACCTTATTACACCCTATCCCTATCTTGAGATAGCTCTATTCAGTCCACCTCATTACACCGTATACCTATCTTGAGCTGGTTCTATCCATGCCACCTCATTACACCTATTTCTATCTTGAGCTAGTTCTATCCATTCCACATCATTACACCTATTTCTATCTTGAGCTAGCTCTATTCAGTCCACCTCATTACACCCTATCCCTATATTGAGCTAGTTCTATCCAGTCCCCCTTATTACACCCTATTTCTTCTTGAGATAGCTCTATTCAGTCCACCTCATTACAGCGAATACCTATCTTGAGCTGGTTTTATCCATTACACCTCATTACATCTATTTCTATCTTGAGCTAGCTCTATTCAGTCCACTTCATTACACCTATTTCTATCTTGAGATAGCTCTATTCAGTCCACCTCACTACACCGTATCAGTATCTTGAGCTGGTTCTATCCATTACACCTCATTACATCTATTTCTATCTTGAGCTAGCTCTATTCAGTCCACCTCATTACACCTATTTCTATCTTGAGATAGCTCTATTCAGTCCACCTCATTACACCGTATCACTATCTTGAGCTAGTTCTATCCATTCCACATAATTACACCTATTTTTATCTTGAGCTAGCTCTATTCAGTCCACCTCAATCCCCCTATCCCTATATTGAGCTAGTTCTATCCAGTCCCCCTCATTACACCCGATTTATTCTTGAGATAGCTCTATTCAGTCCACCTCACTACACCGTATCAGTATCTTGAGCTGGTTTTATCCATTACACCTCATTACATCTATTTCTATCTTGAGCTAGCTCTATTCAGTCCACTTCATTACATCTATTTCTATCTTGAGATAGCTCTATTCAGTCCACCTCATTACACCGTATCACTATCTTGAGCTGGTTCTATCCATTACACCTCATTACATCTATTTCTATCTTGAGATAGCTCTATTCAGTCCACCTCACTACACCGTATCAGTATCTTGAGCTGGTTCTATCTATTACACCTCATTACATCTATTTCTATCTTGAGCTAGCTCTATTCAGTCCACCTCATTACACCTATTTCTATCTTGAGCTAGCTCTATTCAGTCCACCTCATTACACCTATTTCTATCTTGAGATAGCTCTATTCAGTCCACCTCATTACATCCTATCCCTATCTTGGGCTAGCTCTATTCAGTCCACCTCATTACACCCTATCCCTATATTGAGCTAGTTCTATCCAGTCCACCTCATTACACCCCATTTCTTCTTGAGATAGCTCTATTCAGTCCACCTCATTACACCTATTTATATCTTGAGATAGCTCTATTCAGTCCACCTCATTACACCGTATCACTATCTTGAGCTAGTTCTATCCAGTTCAACTCATGACACTCTATATCTTTCAGATCTATTCTAATAATATCCTCCCATATGCGTCTTAGATTTTCCCAATGGTTTCTTTAAGTTGGGCTTGCTTGCAACCTTAAGGAATATAATTAGTTGCTCACTTTTGTATATATTTATACATATATTATTAAAGTGACTAATCCCAAATGTATTAAATAAAACTGTTTACTACTATGCAAAAGTCTCCTTAATACAAAGGCTGTATTTAACTAAACAAAATATTCTATACGAGGGATGATTACATTGTTAAAGTGTTAAACGTGCTTTGTAAACTCGCCACATTATCACTTGATTCTATTTCCTAATAAACACCACGTAATTGCCACATATATTTGTTGCAAAAAAAAAAGAGAGAGGGGATAGTCAAATTAAATTTTGGTTCTAGATGAAATAATTCAGGTCTGTCTAACACATAGCCAAGTCTCATTGGGTGTTTTGCACACGATCTTCTTAAGAGCAATAAAATGTCTATTGTATGAATGACCATAATTAAATGTAAAGTAGTCTCGACTTGAAACCAAGTGTAGTGGTACAATCAAGCTGTGGACGGACGTCACTCGACATATCAGCGTCCTCCAGGGGGTGAAATAAAGTTGGTAAGAAGTAAGAAAATAATTGCATAAGAAATTTAATTAATATATTTAAAATTGTATTACATTACTAGAAACATTCATTCGAGTAATGTCTCCATTTTTATCTTCATTCTTATTATGACAGTACTATTCTGTCATACAAATCTAATTTAATGACACAAACTTACAAATTAAATATCAATTTCTAATTTTCAAAGCGAGTATTAAGTAAAAATTGTTTATTTAGCTGAAAAAATTAAGAATTAGGGATAATAAATAAAAACAAGTTTTTTTCCGCATTTTGATTACAACTTTAATTTGTTAAAGAGAATATGACAGGCTATTTTTTTTGTGGCATATGAGATTAAGCTGTTTATTATTATTTATTTTATAGTTTTATTAGAAAATTTTATTTTTTGGTGCGTTCTATTTCAATGTAGAATGTATCAAATTTTTTTCTCTTCAAGAAAATTTGGGTCTTCTTGGTTACATTTGGCTAATTTGCTTGATTTTTATAAGGTGTTGTTTGATTTTTCCGCTTTGGCGATCAAATATAACTAAGATTATGTTTCAGGCAATTTGGTGATCGAATGGTCAAAGGCATAACTCTCACAATATACTTGGAGTGCCGATGATGGTGATATTGGTGTACGAATTCCAGTCGGGTGTACTGAGAGTGGTGTTTCCTAAATGGTGTTTCATAATTTATAGACGCAAATGCAAGTACTCTTCTCTAGCGTAAACCTTTATAGTTCCTAGCGTAATAAGTACACATGTTTATAATCCGAACGGGTAGTAAGATGCGGTACTAGAAAAAGCATAGCACTCAATTTAAATGTCAACGTGCTCCATATATAATATGTTTTCTTATAGATCATAAACTATTAGTTTTATAAAAAATATACTTCAAATAAAATATTTTAACTTCTAATAAGTTAGTACCACTACAACTTTACACTGATAAATTATTTGGTATCTGAAATAGTCGTGAAAATATGATCAAAATTGGAAATTTTCGTTTATGTAAAGTACCTTTAAAGTTATTTTCATGGGAACACAAGAGTAGCTATTTTGTTTGTAATGTTAAATATTGTCTAGTTAAAAAATTTAATCAAAATCGTTGGAGCAGATTTTGAGAAAAATAATTTTATCTCTTTTTGCCCTCCAGTAAAATACCCTTAGTTTCAGGGAATGATATTTAGTTCCTAAATTTTTTCGGTGGGAACCTTATAAAAACTCTTTATACCGTTTGTTTTAACCCGATCAGTAAATTGGTTTTGGATTTAGGCCTAGATATACACACACACACATGCAGACAGAGAGACGGCATTACTAAAACAACTTATTCTATTTCAGCGGGTTATGAAACGTAGACATTTATCAAAATCTTGAGTTTAATTATTTTTTTTTACGATCACAATACTTCTCTCTTCAAGGAGTCGAGATACAGTAAAGATCAACAAAAACACCTAATACCTCTTTTACAATTCATTCACTTGCCATTAATTTTGTACTTCTTTGCAATATCTTGACAAATTGTTTTGCTATTAATAATATTACTTACCTAATAAATTCATAGGAATGTTGTGTTCTAGTCTAGTTCACTATTTATGGAAAAATAATAGGTATATTGAATTAATACTATTTTGAATCACATCGTAAACGTTATAATTTAAAACTACCTTCGTTTATTTTCTCTTTAAGATAATTGATTCATAAGCTTCAAGTATACATGTTTACCATGCTAAACTACAAATTAATTCTTTACAGAACTGATTTGTAAGTTAATTTAAATGATTATTGGTAAGGTACTCAAATTACTCGATACATTATATTTTAATGGTAAGTAGTTTGGTTATTTTATGTATTAAATGAAGCCACAGTTAAATCTTAACGTGCAATTTGGAGGACACAATATTTTCTTCAATCGTGTTTGCTTTGTGAATATTTAATTATTATAATTATTTCACAAATACAGCTTTTGTCATGAATGGAGGGATAGAAATAATGCTTTGCTAACTCTAAATTTGGTAGCTATCATAGTTTTAATAAACTAAATAGCTTCTACTTATTTTTAACCTATTAGGATTCATTGACTTATGAGCTTATGGAGGTATAAATAAATCACATCTAAAACATTAAAGTGTATTTTCTTGGCTTTTTAAGGTATATCTGCAGGACTTTTAACACAATTTACTATAATATGCTTCCACACTTAAGATGAATTACAATTTAAATAGAATCACGCCAATAATAACTACGAAAAAACGATTTAAATATATCCTAAGGCTTATTTAAAACACACTCGCTACATATGTATTTGTATTTATTTTATACATGTTTATTTGTATACGTAAAACCTCTTTGGTATAGTGGTCAACGTTCCTGGCTACAGATACAGCGGGTCCCCGGATCAATTCCTGGCACGTGCAATATTTATTTGTGAAGAAGTGGTTCTGGAACGGGGTAAAACTCAGCCTTGTGAGAACTAATGAGGAGTTACTTGAATAAATAAATAGCAGCTCCGGTCTAGTAAAATTTAGATAAGTAGCCTGTGGGTTTCGTTGTGCTGACAACATAACTCCCTCTATCCACAAATGTTGGCACTATCATCGCTAGCGATGGCTGCTGCTTGGTCGGTATAGCTCGCAAACCATGGAGTTTATTTGTATACTATATCACCTATACTTGTAAAAGCGAATAGTTCGTTAAGGCCCTTTTACAAACAAGTCACACTAAGATTCTCCTAAAAAAAAACAAAAAAAAAGCCTCATCAGTGTCATCACAAGGTAGTAGGAAATTGAGAATCACGCTAAACCGATAATACCGTAGTTAGACCCCTTTCAGTAATTAAGGTAGGATGTATGTAGGGAACGTGTTTACAGTTTTTATAGCAAAATATTCTTTAGACAAAATAAATCAAATATTGCTCCAGTTTTCTTAATTTAAAAGTTTCTCATCTAATACCGCTATGCTAATGATAAATATTCAACAATTGTTGATATCACCATGTAGAAAAAATTGAATTCAATTTTTCTACTGAGGCATTATTTTATTTTTATAGCTAGTTTGAAAAAATGTTTTGTAATAAAAAGTGCAAAAATCTGGTATTTTCTCGCGTTCCCTACATCCCCCTTTTTACGCGATCTTGAGACTAAATCTTCATCATAGGTCTTTGCTCCCACACGACCCCTTCCCCTTTCACTAGTTCAAAACTTCTCCGCCCATAAATCATGCTCATGACCAAACCTATATCCATTTCTTAGGAGATTATACCCGGCGGTAATTACGCTGGGAGCGTGAGCTGATAATGGATATAACCGTGACCCGGTCACGAGGCTACAATTAGCCTCCAATTACGACACCTTTACACTTGATAGAAGCTTGCGTTGTTTCCAAGCCAACCCAGCGAATAGGATTTGGTGTATAATTTTTATAACGCTTATATGATATTTGTGCGCACGTGTTCACTTATTATTGTTTTTCGTGTTCTGAAGAGTTATTAGCACCTTGGATCATGATTATAAATGACTCCAAAGCACATGTATCCATCCTGTTTGTGTTTCGTTTGTTTTTACCCAAGTGCATAATAAATAGACCTCTACCCAACACGAGTTCAAGCCAACAATATGTCAGAGTCTACTAGGCAACATTTAAATACATAACGTTTAAACAGTACTAGTGTGGGTATTTATTGGGCCATATGACGTATTCATTAGTGTTATTAGTTATCACACGTACCGTATTTTAAGGGATTGTTCCGTATTGCACGTAGTTGTCCCCAAAGCATCCGGGGATTAAATAAATCAATGTATTTTAGTAACAATAATGATTTAAAACGGTTTGTTCATATTCTGACTATTTTTTATTCACCTAAAAATCAACAGTCTGTTCAAAATACCATTATAAAAAATAGCCACGTAATATTTTCCATATAAACGCTTTTACCAGATCCTATCTACACCACTTTCAAACCGTAAGGCCTTTGATCGTGTGTTTATGTATGAAATAAAATTATTATATTTTCTGCTCTACTAAATATTAATATCAGTATTTTTACCATTTTAGATTATTTGCTACCTCCATAATATAAATATATGACACATGAAAGTGTATATTTAAACTTTCCTACCGATTTATCTTATATTTATGTATCTATATTTTTGTATGCCCATAAATTAGAAAATTATATAAGGATTTATGTGCTTAAAATTTAAAATATTATTTTTGATAGACACATTATAAATTAATTAATTAATTTATTATTCTATTAATAGTTATAAGTATATGTATGTGTTTGCATTGTATTTAAGTGGTTAAGTTTAAGAAAAGTCACTGGCCTTACTTTCTCCCAAATATAGACGATACTATTATTAAACGTGCAGCAGACCATATTTACGTCCTTTGAGCATCCTACATAACTTAAATTAGTTTCTAACCCATATCGTAATTATAAAATCACCCCCTTTGGTTTCCACATGGTCTAACGCGCTACTCTCGTGTTATAATAGACTGCCGATGACGCTGACGGGGAGATCGAGTTCGAATCTCAGTCAGGTGTATTAAGAGTAGTTTTTCCAAAACGATTGTTCACTCTCCCTCTATGCAAATGCGGGTACACTTCCTTTAAATATAACCTTTCTAATACCTAAAACCATTGACTTAATTAGTACATAAGCGTATAACCCAGACGAATTGTAAGACGTGGTGCTAAAAATTCATAGTTAAAAAATCGAACATTATTTGAATTTTAAAATAGAAAGTGATCCCTGGGCTAGGTAATGCTCCAGCCTGTCACCTTATCAATCAAATGGAAACCAGACCCATACGTTTGTCCCCTGAAGTGTGATTCGCACACACAACACACACACATATCCTCAATGTATCTTCATGTTAGCTGACCATATATGGCGTTGTTGAAACAATCCCACGGTTGCACCCATTACTCAAAGTCATTTATTTGTTATTATCCACCCGCTTCTGAAGCCTGATTGTCTTAAGGCAACGTCTTTCAACGGGTGTGCCGTGGGACTTCTAAGGTCAGCAGGTGTGCCGTGGGGATGCTAGGGTAAAAAAGTATGCCATGGCACTTATATGGTCAGCAGGTGTGCCGTAGGGCTTTTAGGGTCAGCAGGTGTGCCGTGGAACTTCTAGGGTCAGCAGGTTTCCGTGGGGCTGCTAGGTCAGAAGGTGTGCCGTGGCACTTACATGGTCAGCGAGTGTACCGTAGTGCTTCTAGGATCAGCAGGTGTGCCGTGGGGCTGATAGGGTCAGTAGGTGTGCCGTGAGGTTGCTAGGATCAGCATGGGAAGTTTAGGGCAAGATCAAAAAGAGGCGAAATTTATTTTTAGAATTTCTTTTTTTAAATCCACGGTTAAAATTAATTATTTAAAGAAAACAATTTTTAGGATTTTACTGTAGCTGTTGACATTTTAAACACAATCTTAGTTCGCGTTTTCTTAATGATAATATTTCTTCTTTAAAAAACCCGATGGTGTGTCTTGACGATTTTAGTGCCTTGTTCAATGTGCCTTGAGTTGAAAAAGGTACTATTACTGGTCCAAGGCGTCACTCTAGCAATATATTAAACTGCCGATGACGCGGGATCGAGGTTCAAATCCTGATCAGGTGTACTGAGAAGGTTTTTCCTAAATGGTATTCCACCATGCCTCAATACAAATGCGAGTACACTTTCTATCAATTCAGACTTCCTCTCCATAATATATTAGCGCGATTGGTACACATGCATATAACACGAACGGGTAGTAGGTAGGACATGGTGCAAAAAGTAAGTTTTTAGGAATATGATCGGGCTTTGATTCGAACTCCTACTTCCCCGCCAGACAGACCAGACAAGACGAGACTGGTAATTTTGTTTGAGTGCTTTGCGGTGAGCCTGTTAAGCTAGAACCTTGTGACGTCATCCAACCTACTAGAAAATAACTAATTGTTCCGTTATCACATTCGTCAATTTATAAATGACAGCTCTTGATTGTTTTATCATCGCATCTTACTACCCATTCTGGCTATACACCTCTATAATAACTACGCTGCTATGTTATAGACGTATGGATGACACTGATTGAATTTATAGGAAATGTACTCATATTTGAGTGAGAGAGAAAGGAAAACCATGAAGGGAAAAGCACCCTCAGTAGACCTTATTGGGATTAGAAACCTGATCTACTTTATTGCGAGAGTGACACCTTAGACTTTTAGACCAGCGAAGCAGGCAGATCTTAACTATAGTTTATAGATTTTAAAAATGTGAATTGAAAGTTATATTTATCAGAAGTACCCGGTGTTTCTCATGGTAGCTACGCAATGAATTGCATGGCTACCCCAAGCATTGCTTTTCTTCGTTTTATTTGTTCCAACCCAGTTTTTAATAAATTGAAAAAAAAAGTGAATCCAAATTTTAAAATTCTGGTTTAAAGGTGCCAGTTGCGGATTTAAAATGTTTGTGCCCCCCCCCCTTTTTTTTTCAAGGGTTTTAGGATGTTTTGGAGAAAAGAGATGTGGGAAGGGTGGTGAGGGTGGAAGTTAATATTTGAGAAAAGATTTCTACGAAAGAAAATCAGGCATGTACACGCCATAAACGTAATCATCAAAAACAAAATATAAAAATAAAAATAATGTTATTCAAAATACACCGCCTCCTAAAGCCGCCACCTCTAGGCTCGTGCCTAGTGAGGCTATAGTATATAAATCCACTCCTGCAAGGCGCACAACATGTTCGTGCACAGAGCCATTAATTTTAAAATTTGCAGACATCTGCTTGAGGTGAATATTGTGCGACGCTCATGACAGACACACAAATGTTTCATTTTATTAATATAAATGGAGAGAGAGAGATAAATATATAGAAGATAGATTAAATATTCCATTCTTTGAATGCTTTTAAAATTTAAAAATAGGAACATTCTCGGCGTGGAAAATTGGTTTATGTAGAACTCCAGCATATAAGATTATTATCATCAAAAGGAATCGATAAAATGATAAAATAATACTAATATATATTTTTTAGTACAGCGTCTTAATAACCGTTTGTGTTAACGTTTATTTACTAATCACGATAATGGTTTTAGGGTTTAGGAAGGCTATATTTAGTGAAAGTGTGCTCGAATTTGCGTGGAAAACAATTTTTGAAAAATCATTCTCAGAACAGCCGACTGAGATTCGAACCTCAATCTCCCCGTCATTGGAAGTCTAGTCTACTGTGAGAGTAGCACGTTAGACCACGTGGTCACCAAAGTGGGTATTTATAATAGTGTTAATAGTAATAATAACAATAATAAATAAGACAAAATAAAAATAATAAGAAAAATAAGTAAAATAAACATAAAAGTAATAATAATAAAAATCACGATTAAAATATAATAATAATAAATAATGATGATAATAATAATAATAATAATAATAATAATGGTTCTAACCACTTGAAAATGATATTCGTTTTTTTCTAAAAAGGCGTTATTGCCGGGGGTCTGGACTGCTCGGCCGATGTCTGCTCGAGACGCACCCTACCTGATGGGACCACCAAGAATCCCCATTACCCGCTATCACTCAACCTCGCCCGCTGCGCACTCTATTAACAAATTGGAAGAGTTTTACTGTAGTCTTTAGGAAAACATTAGCAGCAGGTTGCGTTAATACTCCCATACAACATGTGCCCTGTCCGTCCGAAACAAGCTTGTATATTTTACAAAACCGGTGGAGTAGTTAGTTTTTTTAATCACCACATCTTAATACCTCTTTAGGCTATACCATTTCTCTATGGTATTACGTATATATGATATTTACCATAATGTGGTATGGATGGGGAAGTAATAATTTTAAAAGTACCCAAATTTGCGTGGAAGGAGAATGGTAAACCATTTTGGAAAACACTCCCTCAGTAGATCCGATCAGGATCTAAGTCCGGATCTCCCCGTCATCAGCAGGGCCAGTATAACATGAGAGTGACGCCTTTTACCAGGGGTTCCCAAATTGCGTCTCGACGTGTCGGGTAGTCGGCGGTCTTGGTCTGGGGGTCGTGGCTACAAGTAAGATTATTATTATTAGCACCACGTCTTACTACCCGTTCTTATTGTACGCACTCATGCTCATGTGTAATGGTAGGGTGATTCGCCATTATTAACAAATTGTACACATGAGATCTTGTACGACAGAATTTGTCTACTTTAATTCCTTTGTATCCGGTTCTGTGATTTTGTTCTAATTTTGTATTTTTACATTAAAAATAATACGAGCTCGTAATGTATATAACACTTTTGTTTTTTTTAAATGCCACCAAATCAAATTTGAGTAATTTTTTTTTAAATATTGGGTACAGGTGTGTCGCACGGAAAATCTGACATGTGAAGGGCGGCGTGGTCTCAAAAAATTTGGGAGCCCCTGCCTTAGGCGGTTCGGACCCTGAAATGGGTCGAGTAGTTAATTAATAATTCCATCAAAAAACATCTGTATTTGGGCTTTGCTTGGATTAATTAATTAAAAAAAAACTGTTTTGGTGTTCAACTGGTTTCAACCTAAGGTGTTACTCTCGAAATAGACTGTACTGCCGATGACGGTGAGATCGTGGTTCGAATCCCAGTCAAATGTACTGAGGGTATCTTTTTCCTAAATAGTTTCCCACACTCCCTGAATGTAAGTGTGGGTACACTTCTTAGACATTAAACCCCCCTACCCCTACAACATTGGCATGGTTAATGTATGCGCATAGCCTGAACAGGAAGTGAGACGCGATCATTTTTTTTTATTAAAACGTCAATATATTGGCATCTGTCAATCTTCATTGATTATGTAAATTTTGAGAGTTTTTAACCAAATATGGTGAATTTCGACATTTTTGGTTTTTTAAATGTATTTTAACGTGTCATAAAATTGTCATGTCAGCACAATATTACTATTAAACTACATACAATTTTAAAAAAAGCTTTAATGATCAATGACTGGGATATCCTTCCTTAAGGTTATTTGACAGTAAATATTTAATTGCATAATTTTAACAAGTGCATAATCTATAGCTAGTGATTCATTGATTTCTAATCATTATATTTCACGAGCCATAAGGGTTCAAACTTATTATTTTATGCTTTTTGCGTACCATTGTTAAGATAAAGTAATTAGTGTATGAGGCTAAATAGATATAGCTAAACATTCATATGAGGTGTATGCAATAAAATATTTATATTATTAGTATCAATAGTAACAATAATAATATTTTTTATTGTATACACCTCATATGAATGTATGGTTATACATATTCAGCCTCAAACACTAATTACTTTATCTTAACAATGGTACACAAAAAGCATAAAATATCATGTTTGACCCCTTGTAACCCGTGAAATATAATAATTTGAAATCAATAAATCAATATTAATTTATAGCTTATAAATTACACACTTGATAATCCAACACGTTGGATCAGTTGGTAACATGTCTGCTTATTTTGCTGAGGGTCACAGGTTCAATTCCCAGCATGGCCAAAAAATTAATCACTTGTGAAATATGTGTTTACACTTTCATATTGGTAAATTAATTGCTGGGGACAGGATGTTGTGTTTGCCCTAGTCTCAAGTTAGGTTATAAACCATATGAAGCTATGACAGGTCTATAAAGCCGGTAGTGGAAAATATATTGCTTGGATAAAAAAAACTGTCCCAGGCCACAGGCTGGAAACAATAATGGATGTAAAAAAATATACACTTGGTAAAATGTGCAATAAATAATTTAATATCTAATGACCCTGAGGTAAATATTTGTATAGCTATGACCCTATCGTTGTGTGTAGACTAGAAGTAATATTAGTAATAGTACTCATAATAGCCACATAACAATGTAGGCCCCTATTATAGTCTTGTTCCATACCAGCTAGTACAAATAATATTTCTTTTTCGTAAACAAGTTTTTCTGGATATACAGTCATTAAATGTCAAAGTGATAGGTTTAGAAGTTTATACGTTAAGTTGAATGCACTGTGCCTGCGCCTCTATAGGGTGAAACCATAGCTAAGCCTTGAATCTTTTAAAAGTAGGACTATAAACGTAACTAACCACCACGATCCTGTGCTACTATTGTTACTAGGTGTTCTGTCTCACGACAGTTCCATTCCTTTGGTCAGTGAACTTAGACTTACAAAGCACCCTGTCTTTTGCCTCCTCCTTCAGCTCCCAGTATCCTGAGTGCTTAATTAAAAATAACTAATAATGCTATACACATCCTAAAATTCAGTTGTGTTAAATATTTTGTAATGTCTTATTTTATAGTGGTCAAAGGTGCTACTCTCCCAATATACCAGACTGACACTGATGGGTAGATTGGAGTTCGAATCCCGGTCGGTTTTACTGAGAGGTTTTTTTCACCAAAATGGTTTTCCACTCTCCCATCACACACATATGGGCACACATCTTCTAAACTCAACTTTACACATCCCTTAACTCTTTACTGTAATTAAAATTAGAACATATGCGTATAACCTGAACAGGTAGTAAGATGCGGTGCTAAAAAACCAGAAATAGGAGTGGGGGATGGGTCTGTCATAACTTTACATTAGTCTGTAAGTCATATGGGTTAAATATCGTAGTTAAAAAACAAATGAGAATATGAAGACTTTATTTGAACTAACGGTCATAAAATTGCATTCACTTAAAAGGCATAATAATGTGATGCTTCAAGCTAAGATTAAATTTAAAAAAAAATTATTATGAACAATAAGCTCTATTAACTCGCCTGCAAATAGCACAATTATTAAAAACAATAAAATAAATATAGTTCAGAATACTTCCCTCGGGATTATTGTATAGTTAAAGTTTTTGTAACTGACTGAAAAAACAAAATATATCAATACAACTACAATATTTTTGTTTTGCGGTTGTGACAATAAGAGATGATATAATACATGACATATTAGATTAAAAAATATAATTTTCACACTCGTATCTTGTTATAACTGGCTACCAAATTAATATATATATATATATAAATTAGAGATAAATTTATACAAAATTTTAGTTTTAAACTAAAATTATTTTTTTTTGTGAACAGCGCATCACCACAACCGATGACGGTTTGTATGATTTCATCAATCGGCCTTGTATAGGCTGGTTCACCATCTTATTTTATGAAAAGAAGGCAACTTTTTAGAAGCTCTCATTTGAAAAGCATTTATTAAGTGAACCACAAGCCCCTTGCACAAAAAAAACCCAGTAACATACAAACGGTTATTTTCATAAGTTAGCGTTTCAATAATATGAAAACGGTTAAAAGAAAAAAGTTAATCAAAACCAAATAATTTGTTTTAAAAGTTTGGATTGCCAAAAGTAACATCTCAACATTTGGTCTTGCCGATCATATGGTTCGGTGAATGGATGCATAGTAACTTTTCTTAGTTTTCCCTAACCACCTCTCCTACCGTAATTAGAGTATAGTTTAATTGCAGTTAATGACGGGACATATAGTTAGGTTCAGCGCGTTTTACTATCTAACTGGGATATCTATATTCAGTCACCAATGGGGTAGAAATAAAGAAGATAATGGTTAAGAAGAGATTTACCTAGATTTTTACGAAGGGAATAAAAAACTATTTTGAAAAAACCACATAAAAAACAGCATCGGGTGAGGTTTGGACCTAAATATTTTTTTCTGCGTAAAACCTGTCTGTAACGAGCTTGAAGTTTAGTCTGCGTTTTCACAAATGAGGATGGTGTCGTGTTCAAAGGTGGCCCTCTACTATACTAAATTCTAAAAATCTTTCTTGCAAAACAAAACATAAAAAACACCAAGATTTTAAAAATTTGGACGTCCTCATTACCTTATTGTGAACCTAACGTTTTATACCACATGATCCCCGAGGCGGTAAGTAACGGAAGACCAGGGTGTAGTTCTTCAAGGAGAAATATACTCACTTCACACAACTCTTAAATTGGTGACCTAGCGGTCTATGGGTAAGGTGTCATAATTCTGTGCTGGTGGCCGGGGTTCAATCCTCGGTCCCGGCACAGATTTATCTGATTACCAAACCCTTCCTTCACCTCTGACAAGACATCTTGTGAATGGGGGGAATGCCAGGTCTCCACCGTGGTTCGAATCCCACGTTAAACTGTAGGTCCTCCATTTCATCTCACAATCAACCTACCATTACACATTAGCGTAAGTGCGTATATCCCGAACGGGTAGTAAGACGTGGTGTTAATAATAATAATAATAATAATAACTCTTAAATTACTATTATTATTATTATCACCGTGTCTTACTACCCGTTCGGGTTGTACGCACTTACGCTAATGTGTAATGGTAGGTTGATTGTGAGATGAAATGGAGGACCTACAAGTTTAACGTGGGATTCGAACCACGGTGGAGACCTGGCATTCCCCACATTCACAAGTTGTGAATAATACACGTCTTGTCAGAGATAAAGGAAGGGTTTGGCAATCAGATAAATATATATGTCGGGACTAAGGATTGAACCTTGGACCCCCAGCACAGAATTCTGACACCTTACCCATAGACCGCTAGGTCACCTACACAACTCTTTAAAAAAACAAAAAAAACGAGGAGTCACGAGTAAAGTGCCCTCAAATCGTAGCGAGTGTACAGTTTCATTTTATTAAGAAAAACATTTTTTGACATCTAGACAAATTAATTATTATTATAGATGGGATCCTCGAATCCTTAATTATATTCGAGATTCAAGGATTCGAGAAAATATCAAATTCGATATTTTTTTTAATCTCAAAATTTTAGATTGCAATTTGTATTAGAGCTATAATACCTATACTACTACTTATCGGAGGTTCATCCCCACATTATAATTAATGCATAAATATGTGCTTAACTATCAGAATTATCTCTAAAATGGCTCCTATCTAAATGGACAAGGGTATTTTCTTGAAATTATAATTGATAATATTTTTAGTGAGAGTAAGATCTAACATACCCGCTTCAGTGGCCGAATAGTCTAGGGCTTTACTCTCGTGTGGATGACGGGGAGATCTAGAAGCTTGTTGGGTCTGCTTAGAATGATTTTTACTAAATGACATCCCACTCTCCATTCATGGAAATGCGGGTAGATTATCTCTAAAATTCTTCCTTCTTCACCCTTAACCTATTAGAGTAGTTAACATATATGCATACAACCCAAACGGGTAGTTAAACGCATTGATAAAAAGAAGAAGAATGTGACATATTTTATACCTTAGGAAATTTATGAATTTTAAGAATCTAAAGACATTGTTTGAATTAGGTTATATTTTAAATAGTAATGTAATTAAAAATGCAGATATAAAATAATTCTACTGTGATTGATACGAATCTAATCACTAGATCTACTTTCACCTATTCTTACGTCAAGTCATGTGATCTTTAGCTATTATCTCTGATACATATTACCAATACCAATAAAATTACCATCGTAATATAGTAAAATATTATCAATGGTGGCAGCAATTTTTTTTCTTTCGTAACGGTCCTGCCTATTAACATTGAATTGTACCGTCACATACGTTCACGGATCAGTAGTCGTGATAGAAAACGATTTTTAGTTCCAGCTAAAACTCTTTTCCTCCGCCAAGACCTTAATCTATGATTGACCACAGAGGGGCCTATTTTTTCCCCTCGTTCTTAGACCAACAACTAGAGGTGTGATTGTACAATATGGTAGTCATTTCTGTGCGCTGTATTACACGTAGAGAAATATATATATATATATATGACACGTCATTGTTTATAAAACCGATACTCATCTATGTTCCGAAAAAAAAAAAAAAAAATGCGTCATCAATTCATCATCTTTCCTTCCTCTTTCACAGCATAATAGTTTGTGTGCATGAATACAAAGAAGAAATAAGGCATGATAAAAATTCTAGATTTTGAGGTTTTAATGTTTAATATATTAAAGATTTTTATTTATTTCTACGTAGATCACTAAATACTTAACAACAAAGTTATATAGGTATTCACGAAATATTTGAAGGACACCCAATTAAATTTATCCTTGAAATATTTTATCTCGCTGTGGTTGAATAATGATCAATAAAAATATAAATTATATCCCAATTTAAAACTGAACAACAACAAAAAAATAATGTAAAACAGCACCTAAAGAAATGATATAATTATAAATAATAGGTATCAACCTCGGTGGTCTTGAGGTAAAGTGCTCGCTTCAGGACCCACTGTTCGTGGGTTTAAGCCCAGCCTAGGTCAATGAATTTTTATTAAAAAATAAAAATCCGCAGCACAACTTCTTCCGGAGGGGAAGTAAAGTCGTTGGTCCCATGAAAATTGTGGCAAGAAAAAGAACCCTATAAGCTATGTGAAAATAACTTTCCGCCAAATTAGTAGGTCTTTTCGTGCTCGCTCATAGAAATACAATGTGGGAAGGAACGGGGAGCCACCCCACTTCCTGAACTCTCCAAGTTCATGGTATCTGTGCCAGATGGTGCAGGTAGCACTAACCAGCTGAAGGGATGAGAGCATGCCCAGCTCCGGATGGATAGGAATAATATCAAACCAACCTTCGGGTTATTGACTTAAGAAAGAAGAATATAATAGCTACTAGATAGTTTAAAACTTGAGGCTATGTACTGTACATTAAATTGTAGGGCTAGTTTAAGTTAAGTTTGAAAATGAATGGCTTGTCTATTTCTCATGTGAAAATTACTGTTGATTTTTGTACCAATTCTTACTAACCATCCGGGGTGACCTGGTGGTCTAGGGGTAAGGTCTGTGCTGGGGTCCGGGGTTCAATCTTCGGTCCCGGCACATATTTATCTGATTACCAAACCCTTCCTTCAGCTCTGACAAGCCATCTTGTGAATGTGGGGAATGCCAGGCCTCCACCGTGGTTCGGATTCCACGTTAAACTGTAGGTCCTTCATTTAATCTCACAATCACCCTACCATTACACATTAGCGTAAGTGCGTATAACCCGAACGGGTAGTAAGACGCGGTGCTAATAATAATAATAAT
>CABEEJ010000548.1:136441-157205 GCA_901482245.1 Timema douglasi
GAAGCCATTTCGAAACAAGACACCATCGATAGGCTACACCAAACCGGAATTTGAACCTGGACCTTTCATCACTGACAAACCAGTCTATTACCAGAGTGACGCCTCATACCATGTGACCACCAATGTGGCTAATAGGTTTGTATTAAGTTTATCTGTTTATTACCCTGCGTTGCTATTTTTTTATTGTATCACCGCGTCTTAAAACTTGTCCAGGATTCACGCATTTTTAATTGCTCTAAGGGAATAGGGACGACGAAGGAATTATTTAGAGGCGATGTTTCCGTATTTGAGTGAAGAGAGAGTGGGTAGCCATTTAGGACAAAACCACATTCGAGCCGGTGTTGAATCCTCGACCTATCATTCATCAGTAAACCAGACTCGATGGCTTAACATTTAGTTAATCTGTGTGTGCACCGATTTTGTTTATATTAATGTGGGAGTTCAGGGGAGGCAAGAAAAGTTCAGTATTTCGTAGGTTTTATATAAAACAATTTTTTGTCAAAATAAATCAAGTATTGCTCCAGTACAAACAAAGTTAAATTTTATTCACATGGTGATATCAACAGTTGTTGAATATCTGTCATGAGCATGACGGCATTAGATGAGAAACTTTTTAAATTAAGAGAAAAAGTTGTCATTAAATTCCAGGACCCCCTTGACAGATAATCAGCAACTGTTGGTATCTTCATGTGAAGAAAATTAAACTCTTTGCATCTACTGGGGAATTATTCAATTTATTTTGACCAAAAAAAGTTTTGATATAAAAATACTGCCCTTAAATGTAAATCTCCTTCCTAAGCTAATTTAAGCTAATTTTATATATTCGGCCAATAGTGTCTTGAATTTAGAAAATGAATGTTATAATACTCTCGATAAAATAAAAATATAAGGCCTATAAAAATATGGAAACTATCTCATTGTGATCTCAAACAATCGAGAAGAGTGTTGAATATTTAATCTGAACTGTATTAAAAATGCCGGACCTGTTTTAGAAGAATTTTAATTGCTTTTCAAAATCACAGGCAGGAACTAAAACCTTTCATCATTGCTGAGGAATCAGTTCTCTTCGTGAAAGAACTGCTTGGCTTTACGGTCAGACGGTCTTACGGTAGTTCAAATATGAAACGTTTGGTGCAGACAAACATTTACTTAGGAGGTGAAAGGTCAGAAATGAAATGGTTTTGGAGAATGAACAAGAACATACTTGGTAAAAAAAATAGGCCAACATAAGCCAGCCTTCATAGATTTCCATAAGATAACAGTTTAGTAATCTTAATCGTCAGATCTTTGAATGTTAACGAGGCAAAGGCTCATATTAGTTTAGAGAGTTCTTGAATGTTAGAAAATAAAACTAATAATCTTTTCATACGATATTAAGATGGGATGGAAGGAAAAGGGAATTAAAGTTGGTATTTTTATAGTTTTTATAACAAGAACCTTTCTGTTAAAAATAAATAAAATAATGATCTATTAGATATATTTAATTTAATTTTTTACACATAATAACCTCAACATTTCTTGAATTTCAGTTATGAGCATTTCAGCATTCGAAAAGAAATTTATCTCTTGATTTAAAATATTTATGCTCAAGCATCTAAATCATCTAAATCATCAAGCCGAATCTAAATATCAGATCCTTTAAATTGAAACACAGAGTTTAATTTTCTTCACATGGTGATACCAACAGTTGTTGAATATCTGTCATGAGCATAGTGGTATTAGATGAGAAACTCTTTAAATGAAGAGAAAAAGTTGTCATTAAATTCCAGGACACCCTTGACAGATATTCAAACACTGTTGATATAAACATATGAATAAAATTAAACTCTATTTTTCTACTAGAGAATTATTCAATTTATTTTGACCAAAAAAAGTTTTGTTATGAAAATACTGCGCTTAAATGTAAATCTCCTTCCTAAGCTAGTTTAGGCTAATTTTATTTATTCTTTTATTTATTTATTATTAAAATTGACCCCTGAACACGGAAATTGAGCCTGGGACCTTTAGATTAATACACTAATACTCTAACCACTGGACTACTATGATATTTAGATGCGGCTATAACCAAAATTAACAAATATAAATACTTGTATATTTAATCCACCATGGTATGCGCTGCGCATTCATACAGTTGTCATTAAGCTATTGGCAGCATAAAGAAAACTACCGAGTCAAAGATGGCCGCGGTTTTTTTCTTTCTGTACCGTGTCTTACTACTCATTTGGGGGCTATACGCTTGCTACAGTAGCCCCGGCCCCATAGCTTCTTTGGTGCTGACAGACAGCTGATAAACACATGTTTTTGCAGATAATCTGGTTCATCGTAGGGATACGTAATTTTGTCTGGTAACTTTTTAAAGCTGTCAGCTGTGAGCTGTGAGTCAGCACCAAAGAAGCCATGGCGCTACTGTACGTTATTTGATAGCTCGTGGTTTTAATTAATATAGCATACGATTTCCACACGTCCATCACAGACACTGTCTTAAAATATTAGTGGCAAATGACCCTAAATAGGGGATGATTATTGGCTAGCTCAGTGGTTAGAGCAAAGACGTACTAAGGCCAAAAATCCCAGGTTCGATGCGCGTGTCTAGGTGACTTTTTCAATTTAAAGAATACGATTTTATTTATTTATTTTTCACACTTGAAAATAGTATAAGTAACTATGATTGTCAGTTTGTCCAAATATGAATAAAGAATATTTGTCAGTGTACACGAATTGTCTTTAAAAAGGAAAGAACAAATTATAGAAATTTCAACAAATTATAGTTTAAAAAGAAAATTTCTGAGGGAATAAACTAAAAAAATTTGGATTCAAATATCTATGGAATTCCCTTAATTAAGGAATCAAAAATTTAAATTTTATATGCATTTTACAACACCATATATTTGTAAGCAAACATTTTCATTTTACGTTATCATGTATTGCAACAAAAACTAAATTTAGAAACAGGCTAAATATAGATGATGATCTACACTTAGAAGTGGCAAGAATAACTCCGAATACTGGAGCACTTTTTGATCAAAAGCAAGCCCACCCAAGCCACTAACAAATAAATATACAGTATACTTATTAAATTTTCATTTTGCAAGTGGAACCTTTGTACGAGTAAATAGATATTAAATGTATTTTTACTTTAATTATTTATTCGGGTATTAAGTTCTAAGAGGATTGTAAAATTTAACTGTCGAAATAAAAGGTTCATAATATTAAGTAGTGCAAAAATTTGCATGAGGGCTTCCGCATGAATATTTTCTGATCCAAGGGCTCCTTCAATCAAAAACAGTTTGAGGATCTCTAATTTATCATACTTTAAATATTCCAAATATAATTGTTTGTCCCTACATGCTTCCACGACTGCCCTTTTTAATGCAAACACAATTTAGGCTCTTGGGGAAAAACAAAGCGTGTTTAAGATCCTCTTGTCACATTTATACTTGATGAAAGGTTAAGTTCTTATATTCTGTGGGGCATCATTGTTGTTAGTAATCAAAAAGATCTACGGCGCATCTATCTAGCATATTTAATTGGTTTTGCGGGTAGACAAGTATAATTAAAATAACGATGTATTTTTAGTAGCGTGACATAGTGGATACTTCTAGGGTACTAACACACGTCTTTATTGTTAGCTAGACGTAAATAGCGTTATAATCGGGTCCCGCTTTAGCAGCCGCGTGGTTTAACGCGCTACTTTCGTTGTAGACTAGACTGAAAATGACGAGGAGATCAAGGTTCGAATCTCGGTCGGGTGTATTGAGGGTGGTTTTCCCAAACTAGTTTTATACTCTACCTCAACGCGAATACGAGTACACTTACTCTGAATATAGCCTTCCTAATCCCTAAAATCATTAGCGTAAGTAATACATAAGTGTATAACCCGAACGGGTAGTAAAAAGTGGTACTAAGAAATAAAATAAAAATAGATTGAGTAATCATGTCAGTGATTATTTTGTTACCTGTTGTTTTTTATCTTTATTTTTCTGGAAAGAATAAATTTACAATTCTTATTAAAATTGTTGTATCGGTGAGAAAACAAATCCGCTTCTCTATTCGGAATGAATACTAACGTCAAAATTATTAAAATAATCACAACACTGACATAGTGTTGTGTGGACTTTGATATTCATAACTGGTACTATTTTTATAATTTTAAACATAATGTTTGATCTTCAGGAGAAATATGTAAATAACTAAATCAAAATATCCCCGCAGTTCATCATTTTGTGTTTGTTTTATCACGCGTATTAAATAAGACCATATCTAGAACATAATATGAAAGAATATATAATCTGAATAGTAAAACGTTTATACATGGAACATTGTTGAGTTGTCGTTTTTTATGTTAAGACATTATAAATGAGGAAAGCTGTATTTTGCTATTTTTTGCATAATTTATGAAAAATAATGTTTCTAGTTTTAGTCAATCTATCTTTTTTTATAACGTTTACCACCCTGGTGGTTAACAGCTTAATCTAAAGTAAGTTAAGGTGAATGTTTTGCATTCTGTTTCTCGCACCTCAACATAAAAATGGAGATATTTACCTAATAGAACTCGTAAGAAACGTGAAACGAAATTATATATATTGATTCTTAAAAAATAATGGATAAAAGAGTATCATATTCCGCCAAAGAGCATAGATGGAATATTTACACTGTTACATAAACGTTGAGAAGAGAGGAACATCTTTGTCCATCAAAGAGGATAACAATCAATTTAATTTTCAGACTTGAATAAAAAAAATATAGATATGTTTGCTTATTGAGCAGAAACTACTTTTTATTTGATACAAATATATTTCACATATAAGTTTTTACTTTTAATAGCAGTCTACTAACAACTTTACAATGGAAAGTTATTTCGTATCTTATTATTATTATTATTATTAGCACCGCGTCTTACTACCCGTTCGGGTTATACGCACTTACGCTAATGTGTAATGGTAGGGTAGTGAAGGAAGGGTTTGGTAATCATATAAATCTATGCCGGGACCGAGGATTGAACCCCGGCCGCCAGCATAGAAGTCTGACACCTTAACCCCTAGACCGCCAGGTCACCTATATTTCGTATCTTAAAGAATGGTGGAGCAATTATCAAAATTATAAATTTCTCCTTATGGAAAGTACCCTCAAAGTCATTATCATGTGAAAAAGAGAGTTACTATATTGTTTGCATTGCTAAAAAGTACTTAGATACGAAATTTAACCAAATATTTTGAGCCAATTTCGAGGATAATTAATTTAATGGGGTAGGGATGAGGAAAGGAATATTTAAAGGTAATATACCCGCATTTGCGTGAAAGGATAGTGGGAAACCATTTAGGGGAAAACCACCTTCAGTGGACTTGATCGCCAGTCTAACACGAGAGTTAGGCTTTAAACCTTTCGGCCACTGAAACGAGTCCAACCTTATTAATATGTCGCACACGACTTATCCAATTTTTATAGGTTGGCCAACTGGGCGTAAGAGATCATTTTAAATGCTATTAAAAACTTGAATTTAATGATACTCTTCCTTTGAGGCTGTTTAATGGGATTCTAATCACATAGTCATTGGCCCTTTCCTCTGTAGATTCAGCTGAATTGTGATCCCAATAATCCATTACTTCTTATCTTTAATTGATGCATAGTTTATTATAAGAAGAAGAAAGGATTATGATCGACAACTAAATAACGACATTGGGCAGTCCACCCCTTGTTTTGATGAAAATGTGCTTTATAAACACCCCCCTCTCCCCACCCTTCCCCTGGGATTCTCGGTAAAATTTAACGAGGCATCCTCACGTGGTGGCCAAAATAGGTTTGCCACGCTCCAGCTCTATTTTCAACAGCTTGCAAGTTTTTTAACGACTGACTTGACAGCAAAAAACAATGGTCGCCCCATGAGGCTACGTGATTTATATAGTGTTTACATTTATAAAACAAAAAGAAAGAAGCCATTTCTTTCTACCTTTCGTATGCATGTGTAACGTGGGAGGTTTTGGGGTTTTATTTTCGAGGAAAACTCTGAAACAAGCCACATATCATAGTAGGATCTCGCAAATCCAGTATTTATAGGTTGTTTACTATACGTTATGTATACCAAAATGTGAACACCTTTAATTAGTATTTATAACATGGACTCAAATTTTGATGACATAAAAAGTGTAAAAAAAATGACCAATATGATGACGTTAAACATATGAACTTTAAATATTAAAAAATGACCTAATAGTATAACTGCAAACTTGGAAAAAATGTTCCCTTATCAAGCAAGGATTGATCATATTATTGTATTTATGTTTTACTTGACGATTTTTTAAGACATAACATTGAAGCGGAAACCATAAATTATTAAATAGTAATTTCAAAAATAGACCGACATTGTCAAACATTTTTTTTATTTTAAACTGGATTTTTGTAAAAGTATTTTTTTAAACCGTTTAGAGCTCAGGATATTTAGTTTATTTACAGTAAATAGCCATTAGGAATCTTCCTCACAGGATGTAGATCAAAAAGGTTCTTTGAAACATACGTTTATCTGAAATAGGAAACAAGAAAAATATAATTTTTAATTGAAAGGAAATATTGTCCAGGTGCAAATAGTAGAGTGAGTGTGTGTACTCGTCAGAGGAAGAGGGAAAATGTTATCAGCGTCTAGACAAGAGGTTTATCAGGGTGAACTACTTATTATCTTACCTCTAATTTCATATGCGAAATTGGCTCATTTCATTCGAATCTAGGCAGGTGTCGTCTTGTGCTTGGTATCACTCCACCTGTGGTGTCTCGTGTATAGGTACTGCGGAACTGCAGAACCCCCTATTTTCACTTGATATAATCGATAACATTTATAATAACGATTCCTTTTTTCTTTAATTCTTTCTTTATTTTTGTAGTACAATATATATTCCTTAAGCTTAATGTCATTACTTCAGTAGCCATCCCCCAGTTTATGAAAAAGATTCAAAAATATTTGTATGGAACTGTGCGCTTCACAATGCCAGCGACGTGGTGTCTGACTGTTGTGCGCATGCGCATATAAGAGGGGGTGGGCAGGAAGGCGGGACTACCAGGTAGAGAGAGAGAGAGCACTGTTGCTCTCGCAGTGCTGGCTCTGGCATGATGGTAGAAGGAAGTTTTTTTTACTCAGCGTGTGTTGTGCTTAAAAACCGTGTACCATATTCTTTAATGGGATAAAGTGTAGAAGAGTGTAGAATTAAATTAATATTCTGCTTCCAACTATTCTATTTGATTCTTTATTTTTTTGTTCTTTTATTTAACAGAAAACTTTAACCATGGCCTTCCATCCCCAAGAAATAAGTTTTGTAACTGTAACTAAGGAAGGGCGTGACTATATATGTGTTAATATAATGGACAGATATTCTTCCACTAAACACTTAGTAGCTGATAAATTGTTCAACAAGAATTGCTTCACTAGATTTAAGAATGAACATCCACAAAAAAAGATAGTACTGACCACTGAAGCGTATCCGATGATCGACAAAGAAAAGCTTGAAACTGAACTAAAAGTATTCTATTGTAGGACTGATATTCATGAATATTGAAAATTAATTGAGCTGCTGAAATTTATCTTGGAAAATAATCTAGATGATGTTTTTAGTGAAATTACGAAACTGATAAAAATCCTCTTGACAATTCCCATGATTACATCAGAGGCAGAGCGTTGCTTTTCAACATTGAGAAGAATAAAACTTTTTTTAGAAGTACTATGAATTTGTAAAGACTAAATGCGCTTGCAGTACTTTCAATGGATAAAAATTTCCTCAATTGTCATCCAGAGATCAAGGAGAAAATTATTGAACTTTTTGCGCAAGTTGAAAAAAGAAGAATGGATTTTATTTTTAAATGAATAGATCAAGCTTGAACTGTAACAATTTAAGTTAAAATAAGTTAAAAAGGGTTTTTTTGTTAATATTTTATCAAGTTCCTGAATAAATTTTATTTTTATACATGTTTATTTCCTTTTACACAATTTTAAAACAAAGGCTAACATTTTTCTGGAGCAGCACCCCCACTAATTTTAGCTACTAGGCGCCACTGCACTCTGCACTTAAAGCATACTAACTCCGAATTTAGTGTGATAGTGCAAATAGTGCTTAAATTGCTAGCTGCTACACAAAACAGCTTCGAAATCACCAACAAGTATTCAACGTTGTTAAACATATCTCCAGTAGGAACTAAGTAATACCAGCGCTAGTGCAGACCAACGCACAGGTTTTGTCGACGCCTGTACCAAACCAGTAACATGCCCTGGTTAGACAGGTAACCAGCTATTTCCCGCCCATAACGGTGACCTAGGGTCAGAGGTCACCTCGTCGACGAGTCATTAAAATCCCTCTCACAAAAACCACCAGCCCGTGCTTTAAATAAAAAATATATAAATATTCCCTTTTAATTATAGCAAACATTTTATTTTACTCTTCTGTTACGTGCCCACATGTGTTCTGGATTTCACGGTTCGATAGGTTTCTGTTATAATTGCTCCGCACCTTCTCCTAATTGGATAGAATTTATTGCAGCGACGTGTTATGAACACAATAACTTTATGTTACATAACAATAAAAAAATCATGTGCTATTTTTCATCTAATATAAATATAGTCTTAATTTTTTTAAATTGAGACTTTAAAGGTAGGAAGGAAAAATAAAAATACATTCCTTAAAAAACCTATAATGAATATTTCACGCAAGCTGGAACATTATTTACATAATACAGTATGTTCCAATAGTTTGATCCAACCAATTATTTCATTTTCTATGATTATAACAAGGTCATAAGCACAAAAATTAACTAGATTGGTTATTATAATTTATATTGAATCATTTTAATATTATTATTATTATTAGCACCGCGTCTTACTACCCGTTCGGGTTATACGCATATGTACTAATTATGCCAATTTAGGGCTGAGGAAGGTTGAATTACAAGAAGTGTGCACGCATTTGCGTGGAGGGAGGATCAAAGATACTTAGAAAAAAACACCTGGTACCTGACCGGGATTTGATCTCCGATCTCCCCGTCATTGTCACTCTAGTATATTGTGAGAGTGACGCCTTAGACCATTCGGCCACCGAATCTGGTCAATCATTTATTAATGTGAGCGTTATAAAATATTAATTTTTTCATCGCGTCCTACTGATTGTTAAAGTTATATACATATAATTACACAGGATTAGTAAGGTATAATTTAGAAGAAATTTACTCGCTTTTGCGGCAAGAGAGAGTGGGAAACCATTTAAGAACCATCTCCTCAACCCACTCAGCGGAGAATATAACCCTGATTTTCTCGTTTCCGGCAAATAAAACCGGATGAGACTTACACCTTACTGTGGATATATTTCCGAACAGAAAATTCATAAGCAGAGCAGAAACATAATCATGTGGCAAGCTCTGAGCCAGTCATAAGAGTTCAGAACCATCCGCGTTGTCCACTCGGTGCGACTTGAAATAGTTTCAGCTTCCTCAGTTCTTCACGACAATATTTTCTCTTGAGACCCAATGAAACTTCAGAAATAACCGACTCAATAAGTGCGCATGTTTCTACAATGTTAGAAACTAGCGGACAGCTGCGTCTACTGTTGTGAGAACATAGGAAATAACCTGTTAAATGGAATGCTTTGGTGTCATTCGGTTTAAATTTTTTTTTTTTTACGATACAGCACAATAAATTGAAAACATCAATCGTAAAATTAATTTAAAGTTATTTTTATCTACTAGAAAATAAAATAAGTTGATAATCAGCTGTTTGTATTTGGAGCTGCAAAGCATTATGAATCAACATAGGTTTGTTGACCTCGGTGGTCTTGAGGTAAGGGGATCGCTTCGGGAACCTAATCTTCGTGGGCTCAAACCAAGCCAGGGTCGACGGATTTTTCTTGGGCGATAAATATCCGTGGCACAACTTCCTTCATATATATATATATATATATATATATATATATATTCTAGTGTAGCGGTTCCCAAACTTTCCCCACTCGCGAACCCCTTTTACAAACATCTGAGTTGCACGAACCCCCTGATAAATATCCATAGCCACGCACTTAAGTTTATACAAAAATTGTATGACTTTAGTTATTAATTGTAATCAAATTGTTTAATATCTTTAAATTAACCTAATATAACTCCGTTAGGTACTTTGGAATACCCTACCAAATATCATAGAATGATATTGAAATTCCTTAAGTACAAGTTCAAATAATTATACATTTATTTATGGAATTAAAACTGAAATTAAATAAGCAAGTTACTGTACTAACATTTTCTTATCTTTACTGTTACAATATTATCAAATTTCACATGTTTTTCAAAGTGGTACTGGAAATTGCTGCTTTTACATAACTTAAATAGCTTCCTTTGAACACAAAATGCCATGCCAATCTAGGTTTCAAAATTGCTTTCAAGTTTTAACAGCTACTCACCTCTTCACGTGACTTAGTTAGAAGGATGCGCTTTCTTTGGATGGAACAGAGCTTTAAAGTCAGCAACCACAGACAATAAATACAGTCTCAAGTCACTTTCAGCACCGAGCCTGTTTATAATCTTTTTGAATAGGCATATGAAGAAAAAATTTTATCACTCAAATACGTAGAAGAAAATGGCACTGAACCTGTAGTAGCTTTATTGGCTAACACTGGGAATTCCTCCTTTAAAATTAACCAGAAACCAATTAATGACAGAGATTTATAGCTTTTATTTAATTAAAAATCAGTAGAAATTTCAAGGAGCTGCTCTTTTTCACTCACGCTTAATGGGGAGGATTCCAAAACTGCTTTCTCTTCCAGGGGATTGTGAATCCAATTGTTATTATTGGACATGTCTGGGAAATATTCTCTGAAGGTTTTTCCAAGTCACTTCAAGTGATCTATAACCATGTTCGTTACAGTTTCTTCCAAAGAAAGTTGATTTTCTACAATAAAGTTATGAAGGGTAACAAAGCACTCCGTTTGATTGATAACTAAACACGTTTCCCAATTATTATTTTTTATGAACCATTCGATACGGTCTTGCACAGTAATTTAACGTTAATATTTGACCCCTGAAGAGATAGGTCTAAGCTGTCAATTTTTGAGAAAATGTCAGCCAAATTGACTAAAGCCTGGAACCACATTTGATCTTGCATGCACTTGGCTTTGTGAAATTGATAGTTAGTAATAAAAACAAAAACTTCATACTAAGTTCAAATAATCTTATAAGAGATAATTGACTTCAGTGTGAGACAATAAACAGTTGTTAATGCCTCCCATTTCCTCACAAAGTGCTAAAAATATCCGCTATTGCAGAAATATTTTGGCGAACCCCCTGGAAGAACAATTGTTTCGCGAACCACAGTTGGAAAACAGCTGTGCTAGCGTGTGAATTTCCACGCCATTCTGCTACCTATTTTCGGATAACTTTAAATCCAACTTTTATTCAAGAGTGCCGACTGGTGTGGGTTTAAATTCAAACACTTCCATACAAATAATAATATAGATTCTCCATCCCCGTTCGATGCACCCAATGATACCAAAAAGACGCGTCGATTCTTGGGTACCACTTCTTCAGATACTTTCCATCGTCTTGCCGCCAGTTGGCAGCACCGGGGTCGGACCGACAAACGATGTATCGCCCGAATATGAAGATGTTCCCATGATTTTTCCATCTGTCCACGCTTGAAGAACACGATACTTG
Organism: Timema douglasi; assembly: GCA_901482245.1. NCBI lineage: Eukaryota > Metazoa > Arthropoda > Insecta > Phasmatodea > Timematidae > Timema > Timema douglasi. The sequence goes on from CABEEJ010000548.1 coordinate 148,106, forward strand.
TGAGAGATACACACCGGTTGTAAAGAATTTATATTTTTTTCCATTCGCGTTAATGAGGCTGAGAAAGAATAAAAAAAAGTCAGTCCAATAATTGATGTTTCAACACGAGAGTTTGTGTAAATAAAAATATATGTCTTCATTTACCATTTTGTGTATATACCAATGACACAATCTAGGTTTTTATATTGAGTTAACATTTTTAAATTTGTAGTTTCAAAGGAAAATGCTTGTAAAAAAAATCACATGCTAAATATCTGATCCAAACGTGTTTAAAGATCGTTTTAAGAAAGAAACAAGTAAAAACCAGTTAAACAGTTTATTGGTCCCCATTATTTGTAGTCTACTAATTACCTAGCAAACTTGTCAATATTTAAAATGTTTGTATGTGGCTTAAATGTTATAAATTAGTGGGCTTTTTTTTAAGGCGTTAAGTCACATTAATTTGCTTTGCTGACATTGTGTACTCTATGCCCTGATTTTGATTCAAAAACAATTTAGAAATTTCAAACCTATTTCTTGGCGGCCAATATTAATAACATTTTACCTTAATATATATATATATATATATATATATGAACAGTTGAAGATAACATGGAGTGATATAGAGATATATTTAAATTGTTTTAGTAGCTCTAGTAAATACCAGGCAATATTCTTCCTACCAAAATCAGCCTATACGTTTTTATGAAATCTAGTACCTTTTAGTTCATTAGTGAAATACATGAATGAATAAGTTTAAAAAATGTATATACTTTAAGTTATTGACTTACACAGAATATAGTTAAACGAATTCATAGATACACGATTCTGGTACCTTGACCTAAGACCAGTAAGGCCATATATATCGCCACTTTAAACACAATAGATGACGTTCCTAATGAAATGAAGAACAGCTGATGTTGTCATCGCCATTTTGTTTCTATCTTGAGCACAAGTTGCTTTTTCTCAAAGTTTTCTTTTGATAAATATACCATGTTTAGTTTTAAATTATTCTTTTAAACAAACATGCACGTAAAAAAAAAGTAGTTAAGTACCATTTTATTTTCGAGATTATTCAACATGCAAGAATATATTTGGATTGGATTAATCACGCAAGTTGGGTACACACTGTACTGTATTATTATTTTTTAAATTTTCATGTTATTTTAAAATATTTATTATCTTTATTTTTATACATTTCGTCGAAGTTAAAGTTATCTTGCTTGCTTTGTCTTACATTTAACCAATATCTAAATTACACAACCCTATAAATGATATTAACTATAATTGACTAAATTTTAAATATTATTTATATTGACACCTGGGCACGGGAATCAAACCTGGGACCTTTCTTTGGCCTAACATGCCAATGCCCTTACCACTGAGCTATCCAGAAGTCGGCTCATGCCCACTTCACTCATATTTTTTTTTTAAGGTAGAGTCTTTGATGAACGTACACGGGACGGTTCCTTGATAGCTCAGTGGTAATAACATTGGCATATTAAGCCAAAGTTCCCGGGTTCGGTACTCGTGTCCAGGTGTCACTTGTCAATGTAAATAATACATTATATAGATACGACTATAACCGTAACTAACAAACATACTAGCCTGCCTATTTAACCCTTCATTACATTTTATACGTAATAGTTATATCACCTCTAATCATTCCTTCATTTATAAAAGTATTCTAACATATGTATGTAAACAGTTTTATTTGTTATGTTTACAGAAGTATGAATCACCATACTCGACTAGAAATAATATTCCAATTGATTGAAGATTTGAAATCAGCCAACCCAATCAATTAGAGAGTAGCACATTTTACATTTGTGATGCCATAACTGTGAACGAACGGGAGACAGCCTCAGATTAGTGAATTGGAATGATTATAAAAGTGGAGTTTTTAGCACGTGTGTTACGTCGATGCTCATATTTTAGTAGATTAAAATTGGTTACTATGTACAGTACTACAGTGAAGAAGTCTGTAATAGCTTGTATAGAAGACTTGAATGCCCGCAGTTCATTTAGTCGTGGTTACCAGTTCAGTTTGTCAAAGTATTTAAAGATGTGGTCCTGGTACTTTAGATTGTAAATAAATATAATGCAATACAATTATACTATTAAGTTACCCTGCGAATGTAACCAGAAAAAATGTGTCAGTCATTGAAGAACTAGGCGAGAACATCACTCAACTAATCTGTCAGTCCTGTAAACGTGCTTTACGTCTCCATTAACAGGTTTACCAACGTCTTCCAACTGGCGAGAAGAGTTTATGTAATACGAAACGTGAATATTATCATAATTTTAATGAATGAACAGGGCGTAAAAAAAAGAGAAAGGGGAAATTTGAATGCTGTGTGCATTACAATGACGTTGGCAAATATTGCCTTCAGGGGGTTGTGGGGTGTTGAGAGAAGAGGGGAAAGGGAGGGGGGAGATAGTCTGACAAGACATTTTCTACCTTGACACAAAAATCAAACGTATTTGGAGGCTGAACTTTCCATTGGTAGGACTGATGGGAATACGAAGGTAATTGGTCGGTCACCTTAGCATTCATGTTTGGATGGAATAATCTACAGAGAAAATAATCAGATCGACGGTTACTTTTACTTTTGTCGACTTGTGTCGGTGTTTGAGTCATGAAGTAAGCTTTAGTAACCCAGAGAAAAATAAAGCTTTTATGGATTGTTACTGAACTTTTTTATTGCTACAGTTGTAATTTTAAAATTCCTAACAGTGAACCACATTAATCTTTGTTTTGATGGTTGCTTACTTTTTATTTTTAGCACCAGGTTTTACTATTATTATTATTACTATTAATATTATCACCTAGTCTTACTACCCGTTCGGGTTAGACGCACTTACGCTAATGTGTAATGGTAGGATGATTGTGGGATTAAATGGAGGACCTACAATTTAACGTGGAATCCGAACCATGGTAGAGGCCTGGCATTCCCCACATTCACAAGTTGTGTTTAATACACGTCTTGTCAGAGGTGAAGGAAGGGTTTGGCAATCAGATAAATCTGTGCCGGGATCAAAGATTGAACCCCGGACCTCCAACATAGAAGTCTGACACCTTACCCCTAGACCGCCAGGTCACCCTCACGTCTTACTAACCGTTCAGGTTACATACATATGTGTTAGCTAATTATGTTTATGTATCAGGGATTAGGAAGGTTGAATTTAGAGTAAGTGTACCCGTATTTGTGTGGGGAGAACGAATGAAAACTCTTTTAGGATTTTTAAAAAACCTCAGTACATCCAACTGGTATTCCAAACCCAATATCATTGTCAGTGACAGTCCATTTTATTAAGAAAGTGACGTATTTGACCATTTGGCCACCGAGGAGAGCATCTTCTCTATTAATACGATAGTTGTATATAGGGCTTGTGGATTGGACATTAGTGTCGTCCTCTTGTGAGGTGGGAATATAGGGAACGCGAGAAAAGTTTTTGTATGTGCAGTTTTACAGTTTTGATAGAAAAACTCTTTTGGGCAAAATAAATCAAATATAGTTTCAGTAGAAACTTAGAACTTAGTTTAATTTCATTCATAGAGTGATATCAACAGTAATTGTTGAATATCTGTCAAAGGTGTCTTGTAATTTAATGACAATTTTTCTCTTCATTTAAAAAGTTTCTCATCTAATGCCGCTATGATCATAGCATGTATTCAACTGCTGATATCAACATGTGAATAAAATTAAATTCTATGTTTCTACCGGAACAATATTTTATTTATCTAGGCCATATATATGTTTTGTTATAAAAACGTCAAAAAAAAATACAGCCTTTTTCTCGCGTCCCCTACATCCTTAAGGTAAACACAGACCCCAGGCCATTATTCACCGTTCAATAAGATTAAATAAATCATCCCCTCCAGTTATTACAACTTCATAACACCTGGTCACGGGAATTGATTCTTCCGCAAACCCTGTCTGGTTTTAAGTAAGTCCGCGTATGCCCAGTGTGTTCAATTGACGTTACAGCCACAGAGTAATGCTGGTGGAATCCACCACAGGCGCAACAATAGCGAGGTCTGGAAGTAATAATTCTACTGGAGAAACAAGTCCGGCCATTCCGCCCTCGCCCAATCATCCTCATTGTTTGGCTCTAACGTAGCGAATGAGCGCTCACTAATTAATTATTAGGCTGACAAGACGTTGATTCTAACAATAGCCTCCTCTTCTAACAAACTTGACCTCTCTTCTGGACTTCAAACATTCTACTCACGAGAAGAAAAAACCACGGAGAAGAGCGGAATATAAATTAAGAACCTAATTAGTGACTTATTCAACCATAGTAATATCATAGTCGGCCGTGGTGGGATTTTGGTAAAGTGCTAGCTTACATCATGACAATATGTTCACGTGTTCAATCGCAGCTGAGCTCAACGGATTTTTCTCGGGCGATAACAATCCATAGCATAACTTCCTTCGGAGGGGAAGTAAAGCCATCGGTCCCATGTCGATTGCGGCATGTAAAGGAACCATAAAATGTACGTAGAAATACCTTTTCCGGCAAAATTAGTTAGCCCTTTCACTCTCGCTCATAGAACCTCTGTATGGAAGGCAACGGAGAACCTCCACGCTTCTTGAGCTCGCAAGGTGAATGGGATTTCTACCAGATGGTTCGGGCAGCACTAGCCAGCCGAACGGCTGAGTGCAGTCCCAGCTTTGGATAGTCAGAAATCACACCAAACTGACCTTCAGGTTGTTGACTGAAGAAGAAGTAATAATCTAGTAGAAAGACAGATTTAAAAAATACAAAAAATTGTACTTTCTTTTGATTCGTTGGTGAAAAGAAGTATTGTGATTGTTAACAAAATTTAATTCGAGATTTTAATGAATGATGGCGTTTCATGACACCCTGAAACCAAAAAGGGGATTTCCCCGATTCCGTACATCTGTAATCCCGGCCAAGAGCTAAAACCATTTTACCGATTAGGTAAAAACTTTGTATATAAGGTTTTCATAGGTTTCCTCTGAGGGGTTTTTCTAAATTATATATCTAACCCTAAAATTAAGGGTAGTTTAGCTAAGGACAAACCAAAAATGCAAATTTTCTTTAAATTGGATCTAACAATTTTGATTAAACTTCTTATCTGGGCAACGGTTAACATTACAAACAAAATGGTGTATTCTACTCTTCTGCGAAAAAAACTTAAGAAAGGACTCTACTATAACGAATATATTCAGTTTTGATCATATCTTCATAACTCTTTAGATATTAAATAACTTACCATTAGAAGATTTTTAGAATTAAAAAACAACAACTTCCTAGATGGTTTCCAAGTCTTTCACCATAAAAAGGTGAATACATTTCTTCTTGTTTCTACCGTCCTCATTCCTACCCCTATAGCAGGGAATATCAAATCATTGTTCAGCGAGGAGGTCGAGAACATGGCTATTCCCGGTTGAAATCAGACAGCCACTATCAACCGCTTAGTGTGTGGTGGCCTGACCGGTGGTAAGGGGTGGTGGGAGGTGATGGGTGAGGGAAAAGGAAGGGGGCCTTTATCTCTCCCATCCCCATAGAGATGAACTTACAGGAATTCAGCCACGCACCCGGGTGGCCACTCCAAATGGACGCTGTCTCAAGGTCCACAAAACAAATGGAGGATACATTGTACGTATTTGTTGGGCTCAACTAATGACATCAACACCACACTGCTTTCTTCGGGAGATCCTAGGGGTTAACCCGGTGTACCCAGACCCAAAGTGTGGAACAACATCGATTCCAACCAGATTTAACGACCGGATGGTATCAGGTGTCATTCTAATGTTAGACTGGCCTGCTGATGACTGGGAGATCGGGGTTCCAATCCCGGTTGGATCTACTGAGGTTGTTTTTTCCTAAATAGTTTCCCACACTCCTTCTATACAAATGCGGGTGGATTACCTCTAAAATGCTTCCTTCCTCTTCCTTACCCCTTTAGATTAGTTATCATATATGTGTATAACCTGAACAGGTAGCAATACGTGGTGGTAAAAAAAAACACATCAACTCTGCACAAACCTCAACCAAAACGGATAAAAGAGTTCGCGCCTAATGGACTGGGAAGGTCGGGATCTCCCCTTACAAGGAGAGTTATGTAAATTTACCGATAGCTAAGAGAGGCTCTTTAGTGGTCAAACACTCGACACCATAATCGGAAGAATGTCTGGAGCCCACGGTAAGACTCTATAGCCTCATCCAGAGGTTTACTTAGTGGCGTGTCGTGTAGTTTTGTGAGGGAAGCAGACCTTGTTAAAACTCTACTTTTAATACGTTCTCGCCCACTTGGGCGCTATTTGTTATGCTATGTATCCCTCCCACAGGAATGCATTCCCCTCGACACCTGACCATTGATATTCCATCCAATCTCCTAGGAGACCCCCCCCCCCCAACCCCTCCCCGTAGGGGAATTTCCAGCTACACGACCCATAGGCATTGCAGCCTTTCGCAGTGCAACCACTATTACCATTGGGACAGAACCTTTTCATCGGACATGGACCAAGGTCCATGAGTGCTATTCCGGTTTACTCGGGCACCCTAAAATCCAGGCCCAGCCCTCCCATGCCAGACCTGCCTTGGGTCACTTAGGAAAATCCCCCTCCTCCCCTCACTGGGACTGGATGAGGGTCGGAGTTGGCCCCTCCTAGTGATCACCCAGTAACTAGGGGGTCAGAAACTCAGCCTCCGGACAGCTGGCTCCTCCATTCTGCTTACTACCCCCATCGTTTTCTCACTATCCCAACCTTTGGCCTTCCGCCCCTTCTATACCTTCTTTGGGAAACTAGCCATCCGGAGTTGCCCAGCAAGGACCTCGTGGAGGTGTCCTGACCAGCTATCCCCAAATCTCGGGTACGCACTACCAACCGCTTAGTGCATGTCCAGGAGCCCCGCTCCTCACATATATATGATTTGTCAGGGTCTTAGCTATGCCCGGACTCCACCGTCCGGACACATTGCCCAGGGCCGCCCCGAGGAGGCGCTCCGACCGGATTTTCGGAGACTTGTCAGTACCGGGAGGTGGCAAAGAAGTCTAATGCACGCTTATATGAAGCGTGCGCGGGCCCAGAGCGCGTCCATGCCGCCGTACGTCGGGCAGGTGCCTTACGCCTGGGCACCGTGACCCCCTCGACACCTGACCAATGAGTGTTCTACTGAGGGGTGTGAACAATTCACAGGTACAGTTTTAAACTAATGCTGCTTATCCTGGCAATACTTCCCGACACGCCATTTAACCCACCATCGGTAGGACTACCCTCAGTTTTTCAAAGGTCATAGTTATGGAGGAAGTCAGATATTCAGTCCTAGAGATAGCAAAGGTTTCCCTCATGGAGATATCCCGGTGAGGTACGCACCAGCAACCTCTTAGTATGTGGTGGACAAGGGCTCTCATCTTCCCCCGTCCTACATAGATGACCTCCCAGGGGTTTAGCCACACACCTAGATGGACGGACGCTGCCTGGGGGCCACCACAAACATGGAGGTATGCTGTACAGATTTTATTGGCATGAGTCACTCCGGATCAGCAAGAGTGGCCTTCCAACACTCACAGACGGAGTGGGCCTCAAGGGTGAAATGAGGCCTCCATGAGGGATGAGCACATCTGTTCACAATGAGATGTTCAACACCTGCCAATAACTCCCAACCCTAAATGATAATGAGAAACGATTAAGAGCGTTCATCGTAGCAGGCCCAACTCAACTCCCGGCTCATGCGAGATAGGGGAGTAAAAGGGAAAAGAAAACACCTACGATATGTCAGAAATGTGTGCAGTGGATTCGTATTTGAAAGATTACTTGACATTTTCCGCGGTGACGATGGGGGACAAAGCGACAAACTTTCTTTTTAATAACTACAGTATGTCCCTGTTATGACAGAAAGAAGATTTGTGCACAGTACTTATCTCTGATGCCATTCTAAAATGGTCAAAAACTGTATTTTCAATGTGTTTATTATCAAAATATCATTTAATATTTCAACAATATTCAGTATTAGGAACTTCTATTAACTCTTTATCCCCATTTTTAAAAATCAGAAATGATCCACGTGCAATATGTTGATTGTCAGCTGATGTACGCTCTTAAGAAATGAAATAAATGGTGTCTTGCGGCAGTATACATCAATTGATCGCTACCCGGTACAAAGAGGGTTCTCGATCATCCGGGAAATCTCGCTGTTCCTCTTAATAGATATTATACTTATAAAATAACACATTTCTATTTTATTTATTTGAGGTATTTAAGGTGCACTTTCTAAACCGACTGATTATATCAGCACATAACTCATAAAATGGCCAACCTCTTGGTCTACTGGTAAGCATAACTGGTCACTAATCCAGAGGTCCCAGGTTCGATTCCTAGTATCATCATAAGACGTATTTTACCTTAACGAGGATTATTACTATGATTGCCATTTTCTGGTTTATTTTAAACTTAGCTAACTTCTACTCGCATTACATAATCATCATCATTATCATATTATCGGGGGATGATTATGTCACAACATAGAAGACGATTACATATTTATCACTGCCAATATAAAGACCAAGAATGTCTAGCCGACAAGCCCTGGTAGTATACGCTAAAAAAACAAAAAAAACAAGAGCTAACTTAAATTTATAGCGAACACAACACCCAGCCCCCAACAGTCGATCTATCATTGTGAAAAGGGAAAAACAAAACAAATTTCCCCAACTATACATCTCTCGGCTGTGTAGGGAGTCAATCTCGGGATCTTTAGCTTCGTAGGAAGACATGATACCAATTGAGCTAAGGTACTGGATCTATTAAAAGCTTCTAGAGCAACTTTCACGCGTATAACTTATATATAAATTAGTATAAGTTAGGTTTGTAATAGCAAGGCTATTGAAACTCTGACTACTAAATAATACCCTCTTGGAGTTGTCAAGGAGGAATTGGATTCCCACGTCCCCTCACCCTCAGTGGAGGAACTCGACCCCACCCCTCCCCGCACCCCAGTGATAGATCTCGACACCACCCCTTTCCCACACCCCAGTGGTGGAACTCGACACTACCCTCCCCGCGCCCTAGTGGAGGAACTCGACCCCACCCCTCCCCACACCCCAGTGGAGGAACTCGACCCCACCCCTCCCCGCACCCCAGTG
>CABEEJ010000548.1:157889-196948 GCA_901482245.1 Timema douglasi
CCCCTCCCCGCACCCCAGTGATGTAACTGGACCCCACCCCTCCCAGCACCCCAGTGATGTAACTCGACCCCACCCCTCCCAGCACCCCAGTGGAGGAACTCGACCCCCCCCTACCCCACACCCAAGTGGAGGAACTCGGCTATGAAATTAAGGGATTGAATAGAGGATTAAACTAGTTCTCTTAGAGGAACTCGACCACACCCGTACATTCCTTCAAATATATTATAAACTCCCCATCCCTGTACCAACATTCGGATAGCCCGTACGATAGTAAGACGAGGTGCTCTGTAAAAACAAAAACAAAATCCTCTTACCTTCCTGACGGTGATGAATCGGGCGGTTGGAAGTCGTTACTACTTGTTGCTTACAAGATACAACTCCTCCTCATATTTCATCAGATGTAACACGCACACGTTTTCCCTCGGCCATTACTTCTAGGTTGAATGGGTTTGTAAACACCTTGCGTTAAGAGTATTTCTCTTAGAACAGACTCAAGACAGTTCTGGAGATTTTTACCCGGCCTTCTCCCATAAATGCAGACAAGTTTATAAGAGTAATCACCAGGGCGCCGGATTTTGATGACATATCATCATAGTGAAATGGTTGGATGGAATGAGTAATGAAGAAGTTTCCAGAAGAATGGGTGAAAAAAAAAACAGCCTGTGGAAGATGTGAACACAAAATAAAAATAAATAAAAGAAGAATCATACTTGTTGGCCATTTCTTGAGACATGAGGGACTGTTACATTCTATATTGTAATATGTGGACGGGAAGAGAAGCAATGGAAGAACTCGACTACGTTTCATTAACCAAATTATATGTTTATTATTATTATTATTATTATTATTATTATTAGTAGTAGTAGTAGTAGTAGTAGTAGTAGTAGCAGTAATAGCACCGCAACTTACTACCCATTAGGGTTATACGCACTTACGCTAATGTGTAATGTTAGGGTGATTGTGAGATGAAATGGAGGACTTACAGTTTAACATGGAATCCGAACCACGGTGGAGGCTAGGCATTCCACACATTAACAATTTGTGATTAATATACGTCTTTTTAGAGGTGAAAGAAGGGTTTGGCAATCAGATAGATCTGTGCCGGAACCGAGGATTGAACCCCGGACCCCTAGACCACAAGTTCACCTACCAAATAATAATATTGCACTTCTGGGCCACATCGTTCGTAGCCCAGTAGAGGAAAGATTAGTTGGTACTAATGTACCGTTACCCAGGAGACACCTGAATGTACTAATCGTACATCCTTTCCATGGTGGCTCTTTCTAAGTCCCGATGAGGTGATAGGATGGTGATAGTAAGTATGATGCTGTGGAACCAGTGGAAACACTTAAACCTAACTTACGCCTAATTAAACAAACCCTAATGACCGTTGGGGTGATTCCCCTTTCGGGAAAAAATACCTGAGGTACCAGCCGGGAATAGAACCCAGGACCCCTAGACTCGTAGCCAGGTGCAATGACCACTACATCACGCGGACGGTTACTGACCAGATTATTGAAGACGTGGTTGCAAGACATAACAAGCACTGAAGAGGAAAGTAAAAAGATCAGAATGGAGAACTACTGCAAACCAATATTTTGATTGATGACCATAGATGGATAGATAGATAATCTTTTTTATCGGTACATTACAGATAATGTTCATATCTACCATTCTTCCACCATGTAAGGTAACAAGATTACCTTGCCTTATTACGAAATGGCATCGCTTATAAGATAGGGTCATATTGTAATCAGACAATGTAAAACTACTACCTTCCAAGGAAAATCGAGTGTACATTTATTCTGTTCGTGATTCTCTGGTTGTGCAAACATTTTCATTATTCCATTATTTAGTAATTTTTGGTCACTTTGTATTTTTATGTCATATTTTCTTAGTTCACGTAATATTGCGCTATATTTAGCTATTAATGTTGAATAAGTTTAGTTTTTAAATGCATAAATACTCAAACATAAATGTTTTAAACACACAGTCACCGGAATAAGAAGATAATGTAGGCCATAAACTTTGTATCCTCTTTACTTGTTTGGTTGTATAATACACATTTCTGGTGAGACTACAACTATGCTGGAGAGGGTTGAGTTGGGAGGGGGTAGCTATTACTTCTGGGGGAAATATTACACATTCCTGGTGAGGCTGCAACTATGCTGGAGAGGGTTGTTTTGGAAAGGGGTAGTAGCTATTTCTTCTGAAGGAGATATTACACATTCCTGGTGAGACTGCAACTAGGATGGAGAAGGTTGCGTTGGAAGGGGGTTTCTCTTACTTCTGAAGTAAATATTTATAACTCAACGGTTTTTTTAGCCCCACGTCTTACTGTCCGTTCGTACTGTACGCTTATGTATCAATTACGCTAATGGTTTTTAGGGATTTGTAAGGCTAAATTTAGAGGAAACGTACTCACATGTGCGTAGAGGAAGAGCGAAAAACCATTTTGGGGGGAAAAAACCTCAATACACCTGACTAAGATTCGAACACTGAAATCCGCGTCATCGGAACTCTAGTCTACTGCGAGAGTAACATGTTAGACCACACGGCCATCGAATAACGTTAAAGTAATAATATATTTAGAAGAATGCGAGAATTTAGCTATTAAAGGCTTTTAATTGCATATACGTTTTAGTTTACGTTTGTAAAGAGCGTGTTCGAATTAGTTGTGTGCACCCATTACAATTTTTTAAACATATTTTTAGGTCAATATTTTGTAGATTAAAAGCTAATTTTTATAATATCCAAGCCATCTAGGTCCGGGACCCATTTTGATAACTATTTTTTACTTTAACTAAGCATACAAAAGGGACTAAAAAATATTTCCCAAACTTTTAGAAGCGTGACCTAATTTTCAGAACGACAACTTTCGCGACCGCACTAGCCTTAATGTACTCTCTTTGGTTCGCTGCGTCTCACTCCACGTTTGGGTTGTACGCATATTAACTGATTACGCTAATGGTTTTAGGGATGAGGAAGATTGAATTTATAGGGAGTATACCCGAATTTGCGAAGAGTAGAGTGGAAAAACTATTCAGGAAAAACCATCTTCAAAACACCCTACCAGGATTAAAAACCCGACAATCCACTCTATTGCGAAAGTGATGTCTTAGACCATTCGACCAAAGAGGTTTGCGTTTTATTGACTATGATTTTTAAAAAATAATCTCACAATGAGGCATGTGCGAAGGATGAGGTTGTTTCCGGATCCTGTGATGACGTCATTTTACGTCCACGCTACATATACGAGCATGAAACCAGATCCCTATTTCCGAATACTATGCATCAACCCTTCTACCACCCTTTTTTAATCTTTTTTAACTTTTTCACTTTACTATTATTTAACGATTTTATATTTTTATATAGTTATTACATTTTTATATTTCGTGAACTTTTTTGCAACTCCCCGAAAATTGGCTCGTGACCCCACGGTTTGGAAACCACTGGTCTAAAAGTATATCATCTAAGAGAACCGACTACGTGGATAGGCTCAAGTTGATTTTAATATATAAGGTACGTAATACATACTAAATGACGTTGCCTTCTTGGGGATTTCGAAGCTAATTTGCGAAGAGGGTTGCATCTTAAATTGACTCACTTAGATATTCTAAACACTATCACACCTAGACACCAATGTACGAAATAGAAATAGAGGAAAGAAAATTAGCATATTAATCTGTTAATAACACTTTCCCTATTTCACTGGCGAGTATAAACACCCACTCAATTATTTGCGCGTATACAACATTGGCTAGCATTTCAAAATGAATTATTTATTTTTTCGTATTATAGAGAGGCATGTGCTTCCACGGAATGATCAAATCTAAATCCTGTCATGAAGAGTCCTACTTGCCATTTTCGTTAAAGATTAAAAATAAATTCGTCTACAAAAACTACTTTAAGATAAAAAAATAATGTTGTGGTGATGTAAGAAAGACTATTTTTAGAATTATTTAAGGATTAATGCTTTTTGTTTTAATGTTAACTCTTTAAAAAGTCTCTAAATAAAATGTTAATACATCAACATGGAGAATCCTATCTAAACATATTATGACGTCACAGGTAGGCAATGTCCTTAAATATGTGATTGGTAAAATATAATGTTAAAAGGTATCACTACAATCTCCATAACTTTAAAATCAAACTTTTTAGAGTTCCCTCAGTGAAACTTGTTGCATGAGTCACACGTAAAACATTTTCTTCACGGCCGTTCAGTCTCTAAGTGTGTGCATATGTGCAAACACTATGTGATCACGCACGAATAAATGCAGCTGCAATACATGACGCTTAGTTCTTTGGCTGAACATGCACTTCTAAATATAAGTCTGGCCAGAAAACAAAAATCATCCACGTTTCAATAACAAAGGAATTCTCTAACGTTCCAAGAAACACTAGACAGGTTTGCTGGCGTTCTTATAATTAAATAACGCAATCAAGATTACTTTAAAGTCTAAATTAAAATACTATTCATTAAACTTTTATAAAGAAAAAAATATATAAAACTTACAAATAATTATTTTGTCATGTTATGTTTTCATTTATACGTATTATATTTCTAGATACTTACTTTAAATTAAATCATAAGAGGCATTTTTAAAAGATTTGAAGAGTCCACTGCAAAATTGATGGATGTCAAAAATCCTTATTAATCAGGAAACCGTTTTTAAAGTTGAAAACCTTTATATTGGACGACTAACTATTTTATTTAGAAAAATATTTAACTTATTTATGCTTTCAAGACAGTAGAAAAAAACTTGAATTATCTAATAATTCCAAAACATAAAATACATTTTATATATATAATGTTAATTATACAATAAAAAGTGCAAAAACGCTGAATGTATGAAAAAGATCCAAGAATGATGAATGTCATAGGGTATAAATTTAGCACTTATAGAACCAAAGAACAGTACATGCTACATGTGAAAGTCACTAGAAAAGTTATTATAAAAAATGTATTAATAAAATTCACACATCTCTTGTCACGGTGGTTCTTTTATTTTCCTTTTGCTGTCCTTTCTCTTTATGCGAAGTATACTATAGGACTTCTTGGCTTCTTGCCCACAAAATTGCATGAGATGTTTAAAGTCCATGAACTTCCCATAAGAAATTTTCAGGAGATCTGTACTGTCTATCTGATAATGAACTATCCGACAGTTTCTTTTCTGCAACCTTCTTCTCTGCTTGGTTCTTGTCACAGCTGTAACAAGTATCACATCTTGGGTATCCAAAACCTATGTTAAACTGTGTATTAATAATATTTCTGTACTATTTATAGGACATTGTTGGTAAGTTTGGTTCCTTGTACATCTCATATATTTTCTTCACATTTAACACAGCGGGAAAGTAGATTTTAACACTTTTGTACCTACAATAGTGACTAGGCCTACCATTAAAAGAAGATATGTGATTGGTTAGACTTTTCTCAACATTAGGAGGCATTTTACAATGTGAGTGACTGTATTTACACCGCTTATTTTTTAGTGCCGGTACAGTATTCTTACACAATGTGTGTAATGTATGTACCCTCCTTGAAGCTATGCCATGGAAACATAAAATAACCTTCACACACACTGAAATTTCGCTGACAGAATTATCATCACAAACTTTAACTTTGTAGGAGTAAACATTTTCATAAAATTTTGTATTGTATTCTTATTTCCTGGTCCCATGTTTTTTTAACTGCATTAATTTACATTAAAACAAACAAATATGAGTTTTGTTCATCATAGTTTGTCATTTGTATTGAATTAACTAGTTATATGTTTTATTTATATATAAGAATATTTTTAAAACATTAAACCACACACACTCAGAGTCTGGGCCAATCTCGTGACTAAACAACCTCATATTCTTCATAACTCCACTCATCCTATCACTTTGCTTCCTTTTCTTACTTGCAGCTGTTTTCATTCTACTTGATACGGGTTCACTATCGCTTTCTGGATTCATGATGTTTGTATACAGAACCAAACAAACAGGAAGCAATTTAACAAACACCACAACTATCTAAAACAATAGACCTTGCACTAGCGGCATCATTGGCAAACTGACGGAGCGCAATCAGATCTGTGTGGTGCAATACACAGCTCAACGGAGCTTTTTTATTTATGACAGCCAGCATTATTTCCCTGTATGGGATTTATTCTCTCCTCTGTAACTCAGGAACCATGATCATTAATGCTGTGAGCTGTCGTGGTATAATTCTACACTACTTGAAGCCTATATTACCAGCCTTAACTCATTTTCGCGAAAAGGTAACATCCATCGTTTTTGAAGTGGACTCTTCATTTCAAATTTTAAAAAAAAAACGTTACTGGTAAATTGCACTTTAACTATTTCTTTTACCCCACGTTTTACTCAAACTTTTAATTATACTTAATTAGTACTGATGAGGAAGGTAGAATGTAGGTGAAACATCTCAGGATTCACGTAAAGGAAAAATGAAAAACAATTTAAGGGAAAAAAAACCCACCCTTCGCTGAGATTTGAAACCCGAACTCTCAGTCACCAGCAAAACAGACAAAACAAGCTTGGCGTTTAGTTTTTGTAACCATTAATTTGGGTTAGGAGTCAAGAATTAAATCATTGGGGCTAATTAGTTAGACTATAAGTAGGTTTTTTGGTGGGAAAGAGCTTTTAGAGAATACAAACTTTAATTTTTTAGCCAATAATGATAGCATTTTACTATTAATATTATTATTACTAGATTTGATAAATATTTATAAACTCGATCAAATGTGACAGTTGCGGATCGCATGACTTGACGTATGGAAACGTGAAATTAGGTTTAGCTAATTTTCTATCTGTCGGGTCTTTCTATTATATTTGGTTTGTAACTTTACTGTAGATTAACACGTTCACCAAAAACAAGAGCATAACGAACGTATAGCCAGAACGGGTAGTAAGACGTGGGGATAAAAAAAAACGTAAAAGAAACATGATCATGTGACGAGTTATAAACCAATAACAATATTCCAGCCTATTTAGCCACTCAGCGCGACTTGAAATTAATTCCTTTAGCTTTCCTTTTTCTGCGCGACAACAACTTGGAAAAAAATCAAGTTTCAAAGTCCAACAGACTTAAATCATTGCGCATGCACCTAAAAAGTGAGATACTAGCAGACAGCTGCATCTAATGTAGTGAAATGTTTTGAAAATAACTTGTTAGATGGAAAGCATGAGTCTGGTTCTTGTTTCTGTTTTGATTTGTTTCAAGACACAAAACAATAATAATTTGAAATCATTCATCGTGATAATAATCTTATATACTATAAAAAATGTTACAAAGCATCATGGGAAGAAACCATTGAAAATATCTAGACGCAAATGGGAATATAAGATAAGAATGGACTTGAAAGTGATAGAGTATAATGGAGGACTAGATTGAACCAGCTCAAGATAGGGATAGTGTTTAATGAGGTGGACAGGATAGAACTAGCTCAATATGGGAATAGGTGTAATGAGGTGTACTGAATAGAACTAGCTCAAGATAGGGATAGTGTTTAATGAGGTGGACAGGATAGAACTAGCTCAAGATAGGGATAGTGTTTAATGAGGTGGACAGGATAGAACTAGCTCAATATGGGAATAGGTGTAATGAGGTGTACTGAATAGAACTAGCTCAAGATAGGGATAGTGTTTAATGAGGTGGACAGGATAGAACTAGCTCAATATGGGAATAGGTGTAATGAGTTGTACTGAATAGAACTAGCTCAAGATAGGGATAGTGTTTAATGAGGTGGACAGGATAGAACTAGCTCAATATGGGAATAGGTGTAATGAGGTGTACTGAATAGAACTAGCTCAAGATAAAGATTGGGTATAATGAGGTGGACTGGATAGAACTAGCTCAAGATAGGGATAGTGTGTAAAGAGGTGGACTGGATAGAACTAGCTAAAGATAGGAATAGTGTGTAATGAGGTGGACTGGATAAAACTAGCTCAAGATAAAGTTAGGGTATAATGAGGTGGACTGGATATAACTAGTTCAAGATATAGATAGGGTGTAATGAGGTGGACTGGATAGAACTTGCTATAGATATGGATAGGCTGTATTGAGGTGGACTGGGTAGAACTAGTTCAAGATAGAGATAGGGTGTAATGAGATAGACTGGATATAAGTAGCTCAAGATATATATAGAGTGTAATGAGGCGGACAGGATAGAACTAGTTCAATATAAGGATAGGGCGTAATGAGGTGGACTGGATTGATCTTGCTCAAGATAGAAATAGGATGTAATGAGATAAACTGGATATAACTATCTCAGGATAGGGAGGTAGCGTACTTTTGAAGTGCGACAATGAATTTTTGAGTTCCCAAAGCCCTAGCGAAAGTAAGTAAGCATAATAGATCAGCATACATTTCTGCATGTGTGTGACTTGTTAGGAAACTAGAGCAGATTCTGCAATTTAGTTTCGTTGAACGTGTGAATCAAGCTTTAGTTGTGATGTCTGTCCTACGTTAAGTTGCTTTGTGAATGGTAAACAGATACTACACTGCGCTTTAAACAGATGTACTTTAATTCCTCCCAATTAAAAAAAACACTTTTATCTGATGGTGTATTACGTATAAAAAATATTACTTACGTCACAAATACAAACTACTCAATGTTATAGGCAAATGGTTGAGTGCTTAACGAAGAAGGGTCACTGATAAAATGGTAATTACTGAACTTATACACATACACACACACACACACACACACAAAGAAACAAAAGAACATACTTTCAGTCTTGATGTCTTAATCGTGCGTCTTCTTTTTTTCTGAGTGAATGTCTTTATTGTTGCCACCAACTAACTATCCACATGTGTTCTGCCAACCATTTAAAAGCATTGCTATGAATGCATTGTTTCTATCTCTTTATTTCTCCGAACCCTTCAGGCTGAATGTAGACGGACCTTGCAATTAAAACACGTCAAAACGTTTATAACCACGAGATGATCCCTGAAACTTGATCCGAACAGAGGAATCTTAGTTGGTGGTCTTTGGGTCTAGTTTTATAATCGTAAGTCTAATAATTTAAATACTGTGAGCCTTTTAATAGGGGGTTATTGTCTGGGTATACAAATAATAGGAGTAATAATACTTTTACTCTGGGCGTAGTTCTTTTCAATGTGGAAATTGCAAGTTTTGTTGGTAATAAATTGGTTTACTGTCGGTACTAAAAAAAACTCTACCTCTTTGTCCATTGAAAAAAGGGAGGATTGTGTTATGAGAGTAGGCAAACGAAATTATGGTAAAGAGACGTGAAATAACGTTGGGAAGAAACTGGTTGAGTTAGTAACTGTCTAAGAGAAAATTAAATCTACTTTTAAAAGCTACTCCCATTATATTAAGTTTCGTTGGTGGACGTATAAAATAATGAGACTTGGATTATGTTGGTGAGAGAGAGAAAAAAAATGTGTTGTATAATAAAACTTAACACTATTATATTTTCGTAATCTTCAAGCTCATTCTCGTAGTTAGACTATTAGACTATAAGGTTAATGTACTTTGGTTCGATTCCTGAAATCTAGAGTATCTTTTTTTCTTCATTTAATGTCTATCAAAAATATCTAACTATGTTTGTGACCAGGTCATTTTCATAGAGGGGACAAAACTAGAAATAGCATAGTTACTTACAATGTTAAATATTTGTTTAAAGATATTTAATATTCTTTCATTCATATTTAATCTTATGTATGTTTTAAACCGTGGTCATCCTCTCCAACTTTTAAAATAAGATAATTTTCATAAACTCTTTTGAGTGACCCTCCATCAACAATTTTTTGAAAAATGGTCCATTCTAGAACTATGAATAGTCTTCGCATTGATTTTTTTTAAATTAGATTATTTCATAAACCATTTAAAGTGTTTCTCGCCCAGAAATGTTTGAAATTCGGATGCCCCTCAAAGCTATTTAAAGTGATCCTCACCTTAATTTTTTACTATAATTAGATACTTTTAGAAGGTAATCTTTGAAGTGGTCTCCCACCAACAAAATTTTGAAAATTTAATTACTTCAGAAACTAGATTATTTGGGGTAGTCCTCGCCTGAAAATTCTTCAAAATTACATTCATCTAGAAGCTATTTGGAGTTGTCCTTCCCCAGACACTTTTGAAATTTTGATGACCTTGGAAGCCATTTAGAATTTTTCTCCCTTGACTTTTTCTGCCCGTTATATGCCTCTAGTCTACTAGTTATTTGAAGCGGTCTTTTCCGCCAAATTTTTGACAATATAATGCATCTAGAAGCTATTTGGCATTTGATTTAAGATGATCTTTCAGTTTCATATTCGATAATATCAGAGGATTTGAAATAAATCTAGGGGAAAATTTATTCCAAGGAGGGAAAAATTATTACCAGGGGGTCAGAGTCCCCCTAAGTTCCACCAGTAATGCTACATATAGGCCTATTCTATATTCTATATTCGGTATCGCTCTCAGGCGATTATTAGTCTTCTTCTATGTTTGGTAGTCCACCATCTCTCTGCGGAACAATGCTCGTCACTCACTATGCACTACAAATATAATACATGAAAACGAATATTTTATCCACACTTGTGTGAGTCATATCGAACATTGATTAATCATGGATGAATAAAACACGTGTAGACCCGACTTAAGAGATGTCTGTGCGTAAACAGATTACAAAAATTGTATAATTTATCTGTGTTGTATTTTCTTTCTAAAATTTGAAATTTAATTTTGTTTTTCGTATTAATTTCCTAACTCTCAGAAGGGGGGGGGGAGGGGGTAAACTGACATCCCTGAACCCGCGCCTGTTTGTGACAGATATTCAGGGAATGTTGGTATTACTATTTGGAGAAAATTAAACTAAATGGATATACTAGAGCAATATTTTAATTATTTTGTCCTCATTTTTTTTATATAAAAATGCAAACAATTCTGACTTCAACTCAAGTCCCCATCTATGACTGCTCACGTAGCTGATATGTTACCAATTAGATGTGCTTGGGCTAAATATTACCAAAACCTTTGCTAGTACACGAATTTAGTGTTTACTGAAATTAACAAAAAAATATTTGTTATGACTCTATAGCAATATAGACCCATAAACATAGTTTAAAAGTTTATATTTTCCACTTTGAAATGTCCCAAAATCCACATAATTTTTGTTGATCTTTAAGAGCTAAATTCCCGGGAAATAAAGGTTATTGGTATAGGAACGTAGAATGGATCTTTGTAAAGATAATTATGTCTTTTAATACAACACAAATTGTATTGTCATTTGTATTTTCCTCCTCCCTGTTTGTTCTCCCACTGCTGGACACATCCACGCAGGAACGTTATAAACTCACTTGGTTTCTGGCATTTGGAAATTTCCGCTCGACTATTCTATTGTCTTAATTTGGAAGTGTAGTTGGACGCGAGATAACGCCAGTGTTTTTGCAGTTTTTATATCAAACCTTTTTTTAGACATAATATTTCAAATAATTCTCCATAGAATTTAATTTTCTTCACATGGTGACCTCAACAGTTGTTGAATATATGTCAAGGGTGCTCTGGAATTTAATAACCACTTTTCTCTACACTTAAAAAAGTTTCTCATCTAATGCCACTATGCTCATGACAGATATTCAACAACTGTTGATATCACCATGTGAAGAAAATTAAACTAGATGTTTCTGTCGTGGCAACAGTTTATTTATTTTGGGCAAAAAAAGTTTCCCTGTAAAAACTTGTAAAAATTATTATTATTATTATTAGCACCGCGTCTTACTACCCGTTCGGGTTATACGCACTTATGCTAATGTGTAATGGTAGGGTGGTTGTGAGATGAAATGGAGGATCTACAGTTTAACGTGGAATCCGAACCACGGTGGAGGCCTGGAATTCCACACATTCACAAGTTGTGATTAATACACGTCTTGTCAGGGGTGAAGGAAGGGTTTGGCAATCAGATAAATCTGAGCCGGGAGCGAGGTTTGAACCCCGGACCTCAGCACAGAAGTCCTACACCTTACCCCTAGACCACCAGGTCACCTTAACTTGTAAAAACACTGACCTTTACTCGCGTCCTCTTCACTCCACGCAAGCATTCAACCTGAGATAGTCAGGAGTGTTGACAGCTCGCCGAACACTGCTAGGTGCTGTCGGGCTGGTATGAAGACACAGAGGAGACCTGTTGTATGGAAGGAAGGATGATTAAGCTGGTAAAATCGTTCTGAGAGTCTCGGGTTCTCAAATTGGTTCACCATAAAGTCCCGCCGGCGGGTGTGAGCTTGTGACGGTAACAACATAATGCCCGTGATGGCTTCGCAGCGGTAAGATTGACCACGCTTCGCAATGTGGCTTTTTCATGTCTGGTAGATTTCGCACGTAATTTGTATGGAAATCCAACAGCGCCATTATTAACATAACAGATGCATTTAAAACAAAATATATTCACCTTATTTACAGTCATATGGGAAGCTTCAAGTTACACTAATGATACTTTTTTTGCCTTTGCCGATAATTTAACTTGAAATGTGTGCTACTGTCTCTCCTAAAGTGCTCGATTAGTCTTTCTTATTTTTTTTCGCAACTGTCAGATATTTTACCTTCCTCTTGCTGTCAGTTATATTTCTTAAAAGTGAACCTTTTTTTATATACATATTCGAATCTTGACTAGTTAGGAAACAGCTGTCTCTTTCCTTTGTCCTCCAAATTAATATAGTATGTCTTTCGCTGACATTTGGGTACCTAGCACTTATTTCACAAGCGCAATCTGTCCTCCCATCAAAACGGAATGTTGACATTTTAATAACTATACTAAAATCTTATTGAATTTAACCTTTGTTTTTAGAAGCTATTTCAATCAAATAGACAGTACCTAACAAGGGGTAAAGATGTAATTAGATTTATATTAAAGATACCCGCTTGAGTGGCCAAATGGTCTAAGACGTCACTATAGTGTTAGACTGTCATGCTGAAAACGGGAAGATTGGGGTTAGAATCCCGGTCGGATCCACAGAGGGTGGTTTTTCCTAGATGTTTTCCCCCTCTCCTTCCACACGAATGCTGGTAGATTACCTTTAAAATAATTCCTTCCTCATCCTTACCCACATTAGAGTAATTATCATATTTGCTTATAGCCTGAACAGGTAGTAAGACGCGGTGCTATAAAAAACAAACAAAAATAAATAGAATGGTGCACCGCACATATTTTTTCTCCCACTTTTATCTTAAAATAGACAGTCACTAAAAACTCGTAAGATGTGTGGAATGAAATAATAGTTATATACATTGTTGTAGAAATATTACACCAAAGATCATAATTAAAATAATATACACTGTTACTTACTCTATGGCATTAGGATCTAGGAACACTGTTACAGAAAAATTGAGCAAAGAGAAACATCTTTGTCGACCAAAGAGCATAAGAATCAAATTCATTTTCTAAGACCTGAATTAAAAAGTATATAGATTTGATTATAGCTCAGAAACTAATGCATTAAATTTTTTTTAATTCAAAATAGAAGATTTTTTATTTAATAGTACTACAACTTTACAACGATAAGTTATTTCATATCTCAAAGAGTTGGTGAGAAATGATGAACAATGGAAAATTTCCCTCGTGTAAAGTATCCTCAAAGTCATGTTGATGAAAAAATGAGAGTTGCCATTTCGTTTATGATTAACATTGTCTAGATATAAAATTTAACAAAAATCATTTGAACGAATTTTGAGAACATCAATTTTTTTCTCATTTTGTCCTTCAGTAAACTACCCTTAATTTTAGGATTATATATCTAATTCCAACAATATCTCAAGGGGGCCCAATCGGTAAATTAGTTTCGGCTCTAGCCCAAGATACAAATATATGGTATTGCGAAAACAAATTTTTTTGTTTCACCTGGTCATGAAAAGTCGACATTTATCAAAATCTCGAGCTCTATTTTTTTGACGATCACAATACTTTCTCTCCGAGGAGTCGAGATAAAGTAAAGAAAACAGAAGTAATAATAGTGTTTTGTAGATCACCCCTTCCACCTTCACCATCCTCCAACCAATCACCGGTCAGCACATGCCACTGTCTTGCGAGGCACTGTTGCAAACATCCATCAAACAGCTGACGCACGTTCCAAGAAAAACTTTTTGTTTTTTCGTCTAGACAATGTTTAGCCGACACTCGTAGTAAAACGCGTTTGAGACGACTTCCCTCGTATCTTGCGCGGGTTATATTTCGCGGCGGTCACGAGCTGTAAATTATTACATGTTCGGGTTGTGCCTAGGAGGGTCTGTGTTCGAGTTGTTAGGTGATTGTGGGGGAGAGAAGGCTGTTATAAGGGACGATTATAGGTCTATAGAGTAGTGGTTTGACTCAATAGGATGTAGGGTACAAGGGAAAATGGAGTAAAGTCAAATACACACATTTTTCAGAATAACGACTTTTATACCTCAAACTCCCTAAAAACTTGGTCAAATATATATATATATATATGTGTATGTATATATATAAAATTAATTTAAATATTAGAGATTTCTATTAACTACATTTTAATTTGCATTTAAATGTCTCATAATAACTAACAAATGGCAGCAATGACGCATTTAATTATTTTAATTTTCATTTATTTGAGATAGTTAACGTGCACTTTCTGAATTGACTGATTATATCAGTACACGAGAATTTATATGATCGAGAGCGAAATGGCCTAACAATTTTGCCGGGAAAGGTATTTTCACATATCTCACAGGGTTTTATTTTACACGCCACAATTGACATGGGACCGATGGCTTTACCTCCCTCCGAAGGAAGTTGTGCTAAGGATTTTTATCACTCAGGAAAAATCCGTCAACCTCAGCTGTGTTTGAAACCACGAGCATCGGGTTCTTAGGTGAACACTTTACCCCAAGATCACTGAGGTTGACCAAGACTAAATCAATTTGAGTTTAAATTGAACTTTCACCCTTTTCGCCAAATACTCTTCAAATATGAATGGATACATAATTTTCGAAAGAAAAAAAACTAATTAAATATCTGTTTATTTTTCTTGTATGCTTGATTTAATCAACTGTCATTAAAGTATAAATAATGTGTATATAATACATTAATATTTCCCTCAATTATTTATTATCACTCTATAAAACAAACTTTGGTACAATAAATGGTCATTAAAATGGGACCAACTCATTGATACAATATTTTGATGTTTCATTAAATGTTTTTAAAAGGCAATTTTAATTAAATATGTTAGTTAATAATTCATGAGGGTGTTGGCCAACAATCAAAATACCCTTTGACCATAACTAGGCCTACTTACCTATGACAGACAATATAATATATATCTATGTACTGATGTGTGACCCAATATTACATCTACAAGGTTAAATTGCAGGAAATGTACTAGCATTTGTGCGAAACAAAAGTGGTAAACCATTTCTTAAAAAATAAATCCTTTATACTTATGGCCGATATTTTGTACCCTAACCTCCCTCCCTACCGCCGACAAACCAGACTAAAAGAAGTTGATTTTTAATTCGCATTTCCCCCAATGAGCGAATTTATGATTAGCCTATAGCTTATTATGTAAGTCAGTGAGGGGAAAAAAAGGAAGGAAAATATAAATAGTTAATCGTGTTTAATTTTTGCAACTAAGTAAAAGTGAACAAACGAGTAATTGTGCCACGGTCATCGTGTCTTTAAAACACAATTTCTTCTGTCTGAAAGTTTCAAAGTAGGAGCGACCATGGCACAATTATTTATGATCTAACTTTTACTGAGTGTCACAAATTAAATGGCATTAAAAAAAAGAAATCAATGTATAAATTTATTTTTATTTAAAAAATATATTTAAAAAATATATCGACTACGATCAGTACACGGTTACTGCAGAGATTAAAAAAATAATATCACTTTATAATAAAAGTAATGGAAATGAAACTTATTAAGTAATCTAAGGGAACAGTATGATAAAGTTAGATTTTAATTAGTTGTACTAGCATTCGCACCAAAAAAGAGTAAAAATATTATTTATATATTTTAAAGAATAATATAATATAGCACTTCTGGGCTACATCATTCGTAGACCAGCATTGAAAAGATTAGCCAGTACTAATGTACTGTTTCCCAGGGGGTGCCCGAATGTACTAATCGTACATCCTTTCCGTGGAGGCTCTTTCATTGTCCCGATGAGATGAGATGAGATGAGGGTGATAGAGAGTATGAGGGTGTCGAACCAGTGGAAACACTTCAACCTAATTAACCAAACCCTGGTGACTGTTGAGGTGATTACCCTTTTGGGAGAATACTCAAGGTATCAGCCGGGAGTCAAACCCGTGACCCCTAGGCTCGTATCCAGGTGCGCTGACAACTAGGCCACGGTGCTGTATTTAACGTGCACTTTCTGAACCGACTGATTGCATCAGCACATGACTTATGGACTAACATAGACCTAGAACAGATACAACATCCAGCCCCCAGCCGTTAATTCTTTACTATGAAAGGAGAAACCCGAATTTCACCAAAGATTGATATTTTGGCCATGCCGGGAATCGAACACTGGACCTTTAGATCAGTAGACAAACATGCTAATCTGTCAAAGAGTGGGAGATGTTGAAAATAATCCCTGGATCAAATGGTTGAAGAGCTTTTAACTACAACTAAACGAGTCCGAATAAAATTTATGCTAGCACTCACTTGAGGAGCGTTCTATTGTTACACTTAATTAATGTTTCGCTTACAGTTTTTTATAGCCCACTTGAAAGGTGGGACCATGACCCTCAGTTTGGGAACAGCTGTTCTAACGGTCTCTTTAATATAATCTTTAATGGGTGATTTAACTGGGAAATTAGATTTTTTTAAATCACGCTTGACCAAAAAAAAACCTTGTGGAGTTGAGTTTTAAACATTCTTTACTTGATAAAAAATGAGATTGGGATACCTATCTTTAATAATTTTAATTTACATTTTTTTATTTTAGGTTTTGTTGTATTTTTTAAAATCAGAGTAAAATGGTTTCCCTGATCTCAATCCCACTATTTTCTAAATAATAATACAAAATCTACACCACAATACGTCTGGTTTGAGCTGTATCGCCTACCTATGGTATGTGTGTGTTATCCGGGTGGGTAAACGGGCTCTTAAAATCTTAGTTCATAAAATCAAATAAGGTATTTAAATTAATAAATTATTGTGTCAAAGAATGCTTACATTAAAGACGCTGCCTTCTTCGGATAGTTTTGAAGCTCTTTAACTAAGCGGGTTGCATCTTAAGGCGGTCGCCTAGGTCGGCGAGAAAGTATCAATCGCTATCAGGCCACATGGCTTAAAATACAATGGTCTATGTGATTTAATGGGACTACTCTATTATCTTTAAGCTTATGCTCCCTTCCGTCCTTCACCTATAACCACCCTTTGTCATGTCTTATCGAAAGAGGTGAAAGAAAACTACCAAACTTTTTATCTAAAGGTGAAGAGGAAAGCCTGCTGCTAGTTTTCAAATGTCTTAACATTTTCTGTTGTGAGTCTATCAAAATATTACTGTATTTTTTAGAGAAAAGCTGAATCTAACGCCCTTTTTCATCAAGCCTGGTCTCATAGTTCCGCAAATTTGATTAAAAAGTTGTTGAAAATGAACTAATATCACATTTTTTAAATTCGAATAAGACTCAAAATATAGGGTTGCTAAGGAAAAAAGGGTTAGTTTCAATCTTTTGACTTTATTTAGGCACGAACTGTATTTTGAAATAACGCATAGTAGAATTAAATGTTGCGTTAGAGCTGAACGTCTGCGTGACAATTTCTCACTTACTGAGGCGGGCCCCTTAACGTGACGTACCTAAGCATTATAAACACTATCACATTTAGATGCAAATGGAGGGGATTTAAAGAAATGAAAATGAGAAGGTCATCCTGTGAAGTATCTAGTTTACTTTCTGATAACACTCCCCCTCTTCCACCGATGAGTATAAACACTCACTCTACTATTTGCTCTTGGACAGAATTGACTTCCATTTCACAACTATTTGTTTATTATTTATAATTTTATATATTCAAATGCTGCCAAGGCCTTTTTAAATTTACATCATGACGGAAAAATTCCTACTTGGCATTTTAGTTAATAATCTAAACTGCCTGAGTCGTAGACGATTTAAAAAAAAAAAGTTTACTTCAAGACCAAATATATTATTTTTTTAACAATGTTACATTATTTATAGACTTATTTAAGAATTTATTGTTTCTGTTTAAATGTTAAATATTTAAAAGCCACCGAATTAAACGTAAATACATCAACGTGGTAAATTCTATCTTGACTCGCCGATACGTCGCAAGTAGGCAATGTCCTTAGGGTTTGAGTGTGGGGAACGCAAGTTAAGGTAAGTGTTTTTGCAGTTTTTATATCAAAACTTTTTTAATTTGTCAAGATAAATAATAAATTTATCGAGTATAAACGCAGAGCTTAATTTTATTCCCACGGTGATATCAACAGTTGTTGTCAAGGGTTTCCTAGAATTTGATGATACATTTTTCTCTTCATTTCAAAAAAGTTCTGATCAAATGCTAATATGCTCATAACAAATATTCAAGAGCTGTTGAGGTTACCATGTGAATAAAATTACACTCTTTATGTTTCTATTGGAGCAATATTTTATTTATTTTAATGAAACAAAAATCTTGCTATGCAATCTGAAACAAAACACTGACCTTTTCCCGCGATCCTCAGCTCTCTTTGGTAATACTTGTTTGTTACTGCAAAGAAAAGCGGACTATTGTTGAAACAGAACTCCTTCTCTCCGGACGTTTCGTCTCACACAGTTCACTGTCCATCAGAAACAAAAGAGGCGCGGAGACGGCGGAAGGGGTTGGTGGGGAAGGCATCGTTACAAATCTCATTTACAGTTCCAGAGACCCCTCGACACCCAATCGAACCTCCTTTTCAAGAAGAATCAACATCTATTCAAGACAAGAGAGGATGAATAGATGAACCCGGATTTGATCCAAAGACCCCCTGGAGCGTAACCCCCTGGCCCCTATCCTCCCCTCAAGGAGACTATAGAATAATATGAACCGTTTATCACTACGTAGAGAATAAAGAGGGCATCTTCCTTCTCTATAGACACGAGTTTAATAACGAGAAATGATATAGAAGATTATTTATTGAAGTGAGTTCTACTTTGACAAAGGAATAAAGATGACTTACAAACATTGTACATGTCTGTAATTGAGTGTATTAAGAGCCTGTCTCACCCCACAGATAACACCTAACTTAGGTAGGTAATACAGCTCGAACCAGATGTCTTAAGAGTCCGTCTCACCTCATGGATAGTACCTAACTTAAGTAGATAATAAAGTTCGAACCAGACCTCTTACGAGCTTTTCTTAGCCCAAGGATAACACTTAACTTAAGTAGTTAATACAGCTCGGACCAGACGTTTTAAGAGCCTTTCTTACCCCAAGAATAACACCTAACTTAGGTAGTTAATACAGCTAGGACCAGACATCTTGAGAGCATTTCTTACACCAAGGATAACACCTAGCTTAGGTAGCTAATGCAGCTCAGACCAGACGTCTTAAGAGCCTTTCTTATACCAAGGATAACACCTAACTTAGGTAGCTAATACAATTCGGACCAGCTGTCTTAAGAGCCTTTCTTGCACCTAAATTAGGTAGGCAATACAGTTCGAACCATGTGTTTTAAGAGCCCGTCTCACCCTCAGGATAACACCTAACATAAGTAAGTAATAAAGATCAACAGTAAAACAAACACAGCAAAAATGAAAGTTTTTTTAAATCCAAATAAGTTATTTCACTGGTCCTAATTCCGTTGTTCTCAAGTGAATAGTGGATAATACCGCGCTTTGATGCGTTTTGTTGTTTAAGCATATCCGTGTATCTAATTTACCGACCAAACGGCCCTGAAACTGGCTCTTTAAACTGAACTAAGGAATGGTTTTGAGATAGTCAACCCAATCAAATGTCCATAAGTATAGGATTAAAAATAAAGTCTTCAAAAGAGGTTTCGCAACATTATAAATATAGATCTCAGCGTTGAGCCTGACGTGTACAATTTATGCTCTGAACGGTAATAATCATCCGCTAAAGCACAACCATATATAATGCACCACTTGCGCCGTATGTTTAGAACCTCAGCACCCGTGAGATGTTACGGAACACGTGAACACGAAGTGACGAGCCGTAAAATCACTGATTTCCTTGCCTCGAGTCTTACGATCCTTTACTCTTCATTCAAAACTGATTTCCCTCAGCTGCGAGAGCACAATGCCTTAATTTCAGTCAATTCATCCCGAAGACGTGCGTGAACTCTACAAGTGCTTTCTTTAAAGAAAAATAAAATTAAAATAAAGTTCTTTTTTTCAATAGTTAACATTAAATTAGAAACATATTTACAACACTTTTTTTCAGCCCATCTGTTAAACACCCGTGATGTGATTCGATTTGTATTTAACAATACAAAGAGACCCGCATCGGTGATCGCATGGTCTAATGCAAACCTGTCAAACATGCGGCCCGATCTATGGTTATGTGTGCCATTCGATTAACTAACGTACAAAGTGACCCAATTTTTCTTTTTATAATCGTTAATTTGCGATTACGACCTTTGTAAAATTTGAGTTATTTCAGTATTTAAAAAAAAAATCACCTCGTCTTACTACCTTTTCAGTTTATAGGTCTATGCATATGTGACAACTAACGAAATAGGGATGAGGAAGGAACCATTTAGAGGTAATTTCCCCAAATTTACATGAAAGGAGGGTGGGAAATAATTAAATAAAAACCACCCTTAGTAGATCCGACCGGGATTCGAAACCCCGATCTCTTCGCAAATACTGATAAATTTCGCATACAATTAAACTGTATTATCCCTATTGCCCCATTTGTAATTATGCGACAAGCCCAAGCAAGTAATAAGGCGTAGTGCATAGTTAAAAAATTAACGACAGGACATAGTCTCATATATTTTTTTTTCAAACATCCGAAAAACAAGTGTAAAGTGTTATTTGTTATATAAAACACTCATCAAATATCCATTTTAAACAAAACCATTACATAATATTTCTAAAATTGTCAAATTTTCATTAATATTAGTAAATTAATTGGTAGAGTACCCTTAAATTTGAGTACTAGAGTAAACATTTTAAAACATACCATGAGATTTAATCATTTAACATCTAAGTTTAAAAATTATTTAAATTCAAAAATTACACTTGTACAGGTGAATCGAGTCTGGGCCCTATGGTTAGGTGTGCCAATGCTCTATCCACTGAGATATCCAGGATATGATATTCAGCTGTGGGTACAACCGTAATTATCAACTATAATAGCTTGGATATTTAATTCATCACAATATAATTCAAATAAAATCTATTGAACATTTTCGGTTGAAACCCCAGGGGCAGACAGACTTGTGTAAGATTCCGTTTTAGAGTTTCAGGTGAACATAAAGCTTCAAAACTGCTTAAAGTCTTGAGGTCAAAAATTTTCACGATTGAGACTTTTTTTCGCAAGAGATAGAAAAGCCGTGCTAGCATCACAAACCCAGAGCATGATTCCCTGTTAGCACAGAAAATCATTTTGGTTCAGCTAGATCATCACCATTAGGCTGGCCTTGGTGGTCTTGATTACCTCAGGACCCGATGTTTGTAGGTTCAAACCCATCAGGGGTCAACCAATTTTTTCCTTCGAAGTGGAAGTAAATATATCGGTTACATGTCGATTGTTGCATGTAAAAGAACCCTAGAATGTATGTGAAAACACCGTTCCCGGCAAAATATGTAGGTTCTTTCACTCTCGCTAATAGAAATTATCATATGCTGATACCAGCTGTCCGTTCAGAAAGTGCACGTTAAATACCTAAAATAAATAAAAAATCATTATCATAATTAGGTCATCAATCTTGCGATTGGTTTGTTGCAGTTCTTCACTTTCGTCTCTCCTGGGTCAAACGTTTTACATCTTCATTTCTTCCTCTGCCAACATCGTCCACTATCTGATTCGTGTACTCCAGTCTTGAGCTCCTTCTTGAATTTATACCTTCCACATCTTCTTCCATATCCACTTCAGTGGCCACATGGTCTAAGGCATCACTCTCACAGTAGATTAGACTGCTGATGACAGGTAGCTAGTGGTTCCATACCGGTATGGTCTACCAAGGGTGGTTTTTCTTAAATGGTTTCCCACTTTCTCTCCACACAAATGCATGTACACTATCTCTACATTCAACCTTTTTCATCCTTAATCCGTTGGTGTAATTAGTCCACAAACCTATAACCCGAATGGTTAGTAAGACGCGGTGCTAAAAAAGATCTAATTGCATATCAGCTAGATATGAAAAGACATAGGTTATGTTTCTCTGAAGCTTACTAAAAGCCTTGAGCTGTGGGTCTGGTTTTTACAAACCTTGATTGCTTGCTTGATGTTTCAGAACAATTACCCTCATGCCTCATGCTTTCAATGACGGGCAACTTGAAAACACAATTATTAACAACAGTCCACCTGCTGTGGAATGCTGAAACGTTGCAGACGTTCGGAAATACTTCTTTATTGGAGAAGTAGTTTGTTATTTATAGCTGCAGTTTAAGTCAAAATGATGGGGAAAGGTAGAAAACTGTCTTAATATGATTAAAAAAACTTACATTTTAAGGTGGGAGGGTAGGGGACTTGAGAAAAAGCCAGTGTTTTTGCAGTTTTCATGGCAAAACTTTTTTTGGCCAAAATAAATAAAATATTGATCCAGTACAAACATAGAGTTTAATTTTCTTCATATGGTGATATCAAAATTTCTTTAATATCTTTCAAGGGTGTTCTGGTATTTAATGATACCCTTTTTCTCTTAATTTAAAAAGTTTGTTAGATAATAACACCATGCTCATGGCAGATATTAAACAACTGTTGATGTCAACATATGGGGAAAATTAAACTCTGTGTTTGTACTGGAGCAATATTTTATTTTGGCCAAAAATGTTTTGCCATAAAAACTGCAAAAATACTGACCCTCTCTCGCGTCCCCTTCCATCCCACCTTAAGTTTTATATATATATATATTACATTAAGTTTTATATATATATATATATATTACATATAATTTAATAGCTAATTTTCAACGACTTTTCACAAGAAATATCGTAATTATGACCATATTCACCTCCCAGACTATGATGAATATTTACGTTTTGTGTGTATTCGAACAAAAACAAAGTAGATTAAACAATTCTGTTTGTATTTCTGTCTGTCCCTGCTCACAGATCTTAAATTGTTTGATGGCTTTTGATCATACTTGATATTTAGATGCAATAGGGAAATACCTTTAGATTTCTTTTTATTTGGCCCTAGCCCTAAAATCAAGCGTAGTTTATTGATTAATGATTTTTTGTTCAAAATTTTTAGAAAATGACAAAAAAATTGTTTAAAATTGATATCCAAGGAGTGTTTGAGCTCTGAAATAATACTGTACATTTGATTTTTGGGTAAAATTTTGTGAAAGGGTAGTTAGCTTGTAAGTGATTTTCGAACATTTCAATTTATTTTTTTAGAAAATTGAGAACCATTTTGTTTAAAATTGATGATAAATAAAACTATATATTGGTTTTTGGGCAGTTAACATACTTACAGGTAGTTTAACTAAAAATATATTTTGAAAAATTTTCTTTAAAGATGTTTCAAGATGTTTCTTTCAAGACTGTGTCGTGCC
Source organism: Timema douglasi (assembly GCA_901482245.1). Lineage (NCBI taxonomy): Eukaryota > Metazoa > Arthropoda > Insecta > Phasmatodea > Timematidae > Timema > Timema douglasi. Next base: position 181,540 of record CABEEJ010000548.1, read on the forward strand.
ATTTATTTAACAAGGTCACAAATAAATATTCTACTTTAATTGATCATTGTTTGAGTGGTTTTGATGCTTCAGGACTGCCATTTTTATAAGAATTATCGAAGTATTAGTGCTTTTATTCGGGTAGGCGGCGCTCTTATGGGCCCTTCTCAATCCATGGATAGTGCGTAATTTATCTAGGTAATTATTATTTTGCTGTACGTAATTCGTTTATTAACATTTTTTTCCCAGACTATCCGCATATTTACATCATTGGAATATATAAGAGGAAGGTTTAGTTTAGAGTAAATTTAGGTACCAAAATTTTCGTGGGAAACCATTTAGAAAAAAGAACAACAAAAAAACATGACAACGCCCAATCAGGATCGGAACTTCAATCTCTTCATGTTTGGGAATCTACTCTATTAAGCGATTGATTTATTTCAAGATTTCAAACACCATGTAACTACTACCCTTTTGGGTTATATTCTATTATTAATAAAAGTTAATGTATTAGGGATTAGGAAGCTTTAATTCAAATGATATGTACCCACATTTTCGTAAAGGGAGAGTGTAAAAGCCATTAAGGGAAAACCACTCTCATTACACCTAACCGGGATTTGAACCTCAAACTCTCCGCTATCGGCAGTCCAGTCTATTACTAGAGTGACACCTTTTAGACCATGAAGCCACCAAAACGGGTTAGGTAGAAAATTGACGTGAATGAGTTTCAATCCATTATGTCATGAATGGTTGCTCAGCGTCTGAAGTTCAGCGCTCTCAACTATGGTTTAAATGGTAACTAGCCGAGTTTATTGCCGGGACAGGTGGTAGTCCCCTTCCCTCCTTCCTCTCCCCCACTCGAAAGGAGAGGAACCTCGCAGCCCTCACGGTGAAAAGGTGCCGATTGCCCAGAAAAAGGAGTTGTTTCTGTTCGTATAGCTTCAGGGCAGAAGAGTAATAGCTCAATGGCCCATAACCAAACACTTCTACATGTATTCAGGAGTAACCTTGTTCCCTTTGCAATACTTGTTAGACTTACACCGCTGTTATGTGTTGATAGGTATCTCATTAGGACCGCGCGGTCTACAACATATGTGAGTTAGAGTGAGATGGAAGCAATTTTAGTTGGCTCATGATGAGGTTTTTTTTTATCATGTGAAGTATCGCGCTATATGGAACAGAAACTTGGACTCTCAGGAAGATGGAAAGGAAATACTTAGATAGTTTTGAAATTTGATGCTGGAGAAGACTTGAGAAGATCAGTTGGACATACAGGGTGATAAATGAAGTCATAAGAAGAGTGAGCGAGAAGAGAACAACTTTGGATGTGATTCTTCGGTGCAAAGCAAACTGTATCGGACACATCCCTAGGAGGAACTCTCTTTTGCACGACGTCATAGAAGGAAAGGTTGAGGGAAAGAGAAGCTCAGAAATAAGGATTCAAATATATTATGACTTAAAGGAAAGAAGTAAATTATGGTAGCTGAAGAAGGAGGTGGAGGACAGGGCACATTGGTGGTCTAAGTTCATTGAGAAAATCAATAGACCTGTCGTATTGCAGAACAATAATAATAATAAATAAGTTTGGGTGTAAGAGAACTCGAGAGAAAAAGTAAATGAAGATATGAATCTTTTGAAAGGTAAACAACAAAGAAGATATAACATGGTAGGACATATATTGAGACAAGATAGCTTAACGAAGATAATTAGAGAAGGAGATTTGTAAGGTATAAACTCAAGAGGGAGACCAAGTTTAGACTAAATGAATCAGATAACGAACGATGTTGGTAGAAGAAGGTACAAAGATTTTTTTTTAAATCCAAGAATAGACAAAAGTGGAGAGCTGCAGTAATATTGATAACCTAATGATGATGATAACAGCAAAAAACACTTTTGTGTCAAAATGAATAAAATATAACCACTATATAACGATTATGAGAATAGTTTCATTTAAGTAAAAACTTTTTAAATAAAGATAAAATGTGCTTGATCAAATGCCACCTAGCTCATGACATTCAAGAATTAAAGAATTGTTGATAGAGAATGTGTGAAAAACTTAAACTAAACCTAACAACAGAAATTATATTTTATTTGTCTTATTGCCACATGATCTAAGGCGTCAATCTAGGGTTAGACTAGACTGCCGATTACAGGTAGATAGGGGTTCAAATCCTGGTCTGGTGCACTGAGGGTTATTCCTAAATAGTTTTCCACACTCCTTCCATGCGAATGCAGATACACTACAGCTAAATTCAACCTTTCTCATTAGCGTAATTAGTACATATTCATATAATCTGAATAGGTAGTAAGACGTGGTGTAAAAATTATATATAGTTTATTTTTCTTGCCTTTAGAGTTATCACACACGACTGATAAAAAATATTCAGTAGAAAGAATAAATGGCATGATTATATAATAATAATAATAATTATTATTTTTTCCCCCCATAATTGATGTTCACGTGGGCATTGGCGTTGTTTTGAATCGCAACCGTATAAATGACGGCATTAAACCAAAAATCTTTTTCGGGTTCAGGTTTTCATAAAACGTCAACATTCATCAAAACTTCAAATAAGATTTTACTTTACTGTCACAATATTTACTCTCTACGAGGGTTTGCGAAAGAGTGAAAAGTCAGAGGTTGTCTAGTTTGTTTCCCGCCCACTCTCGACTTATCTCCGCTGGACTATAACTGCTCCGGCCCTACCATGTTATTACAAACACCGTGTACTTTGCAACGTGCAAGAGGGCAGCGTGTAGTGGACACAAAATAACACATCATGATGATATATTACGAAATTTACTTTCGATCTCCAACCACAAAGAAATTACACAAGGTGAACTTTTGGGAAAGCTTTGGTGCAATACAGGAGGGTTCTAGTTCTGATTTATATAGCTATTTAACTTTTGGAGGGCTTTGGGGGCAATACAGTTAGGTGCGGATGCAGTGAACGCTAGAAAATGTCAGTATTTTGGCAGTTTATATAGCAAAATATATTTAGGTCAAAATAAAAAAATATATATTACTACTATAGAAACATAGAGTTTAATTTTTTCACATGGTGACCTCAACAATTGTTGAACATTTCTCGAGGGTCTTGGAGTTTATTAATGACTTTTTCTCTTCATTTAAGAAGTTCGTCATCTAATACCGCCATGCTAATGACAGATATTCAACAATTTTTGAAGGCACCATGTGAATAAAGTTAAACTCTGTGTTTGTATAGAAGCAATATTTGAATTATTTTACCAAAGAAATTGTGTATATAAAAACTACAAAAACACTTACTTTTATCGCATCCTCAACAACCCCACACTAAGGACGTACATGTAAGACTAGCTTTACTCGAGTTTAGATCTTACAAGGACCTCTGAGAGAAGATTTATTATAGCTAAGAACCTACCAATACCTTTAAGAGAAGCATTATTAGTCCAGCTAGGAAATTATAAGGACCCGGGAGAAAAGATTTAGTCAAGCTAGTGAATTACAAGGTCTTGTGAGAAAATCTAGTACAAATTACAAGGACCTGTGAAATACTTTAGTCAAGTTAAAAATTACAAGAACCTGTGAGAGAAGCTTTAGTCTAGCTAGTGGATTACAAGGTCTTGTCAGAAAAGCTAATAAAAATTACAAGGACCTGTGAAATACTTTAGTGAAGTTAAAAATTACAAGAACCTGTGAGAGAAGCCTTAGTCTAGCTAGAAACTTATAAAGACCTGCGGTAAACTTACAAGTTAATTAATGTCTGTGTCTCCCATATTAGTTCCCCCCCTCCCCCTCATGTGCGCTATGATAGAGTGTTTACCGAAACGTGCGTCCCTCGGGCAGCAGTCGGCAAAATGTCCCGAACATCTGGGTCACCACACTTGTGAGTAGTACCCGGGCCGCACGCCGCCTCAGTCAGCTCTCTGGCCATAGAAGGCTTGGCTCGGCCAATGGTAGAGGTAATTACGCAAGGACGGTCCATTACGGTTTCCATTACATTGGCACAGTCCGTTGTGCTCTCGATAACAGTCGGGGTGGGGGTTACCACTACATGGCGAGACTGTTCTTTGACCGCGCAGCGCGTTATTGTTATTTGAGTTCTTAAGAGAAGCGTCGACACGACAAAAAAAAATATCCACCTATGTAAAGTACTTTCTATGTAAGGGGTTCTTAGCCTTTTTAAGCGTACAGACCCCCGATGAATTGCCTATACCTTCCTTGTCAGATATCGAGATCATCATCATCATAAACAGTCCTATTAAGTATCGGTATGATTTCAAAACACGTCAATAGCTTTGCTTTATTTTACTTATACACAGCTAGGAAAAAAATATCATCATCATCAACTGTTTCCAGCCTGTGGTCGGGTCAGTTTAGTAAAATGCCTCCATCTTTCTTTATTCTTCCACCACTCTTCCTCTTTTAATTGTTTCCATTCTTCTCCTCTCACTTGAACACTTTCTGATATCTGCTCCTCCCATTTCTTTCTTGTCCTCAATTGCGGTATTTTCCCTACATACTTCATTTCCAACATTTTCTTCGGCATACTCTCTTTATCCATCCTCATTTCATACCCAAACCATCTCAGTCTTGCTTCCTCTACTATCTCATGTAATCCCTGTACCTCCACTTTTTCCAGGATAACTTAATTCCTAATCCGGTTTCTCTTTGTGACAACTAAAATGCCACTCACAAATTTCATTCCCACGGCCACCACTTTCCTAGTCTTTCTTACATTAAATTACCATGGAGGAACAGAACAGCCCAAAAGAAATAATAAGGATGCAATCATATTTATTTATGAAAAAAATGACAAATCACAAATACACAATCAGTATTAATAACGATATATTCTAATCTAACAACAAACTATTTTAAAACTGAAAAAGAAAATTCCCTTAGCTTGCGTTTTCAACACTCTCACCTTAACGACATTTTAACGTGCAAAGGTGCAGTTCTGAGATCATATAAGCCTGTAGGAGACACACACCTTAGGAGAAGGAAGTTATTTATAAAAATAACATGAGCACAATATAAAATATTTAAGACATGTCAAGATTGCTTTAGTGGTTGGTGGCTGCGATACATCAGAACTGTAATTTTCAAATCATATTATTTCCTTTCAAGTAGGTGGTACCCTTAAAATAAATATTGCGCAACACTAATTAAATTCATTAATTTCTCGCATCAATTTTACTCTTTTTTTGCTATTTATTTAATCACAACTTAAACACGATTGTGATTGGACCGAATGATAAAGAAAGTAAAGCCCACCAATCGTGTCAATGTTTGGGCTGTGTTGATTTATGCCGCGCGGAGCGCTAGGGACAGTGATAGATAGCTGGGCTGAAGGCTTGTGTAATTTAATATTCCGGAAGGCTGCCAACATAATTTTTTTTTTCATTGTAAATAAAAAATACTTTTTTATGCCTTAATATAGTATACATTTTAGTGAGCATTCATTTCCTCTGAGATGATAAAAATACAAAGGTACCAGAGTGGACTACAGTTAATATCCAATGAAAAAACCTTAAAAGAAAGCTGGTATTCATATATCAGGTCTTTTAATCTGCAGCTGTCACTTTTGGTAGAGTGTAAACCTCTAATCACAGTAGCTCTGTGAAAATGAACCTCTCTACCTCGATGTTCTTATCGTTACTACAGTCTTACTAGTAGCTCTGTGAACAGTAGACCTCCCTCCCTCCATGCTATTATCGTTATTATAGTCTTACTAGTAATTCTGTGAACAGTAGACCTCACTCCCTCCATGCTCTTATCGTTACTATAGTCTTACTAGATAGTTCTGTGAACAGTAGACCTCACTCCCTCCATGCTCTGATCGTTACTATACCCTTACTAGTAGTTCTGTGAACAGTAGACCTCGCTCTCTCAATGTTATTATCGTTACTACAGTCTTACTAGTAGTTCTGTGAACAGTAGACATCTCTCCCACCGTGTTATTATCGTTACTACAGTCTTACTAGTAGTTCTGTGAACAGTAGACCTCGCTCCCTCCATGTTCTTATCGTTACTGGTCTCTTTTAACTATTCTCTTTGTATTTACAGTTGAAATCACATTTATTTAATGCAAATTATAACCAAAATACACAAGAATATTTTTATATCAAAATTTATGTGCACTAAAAAAATCCTTGATTAATTTAATCTTAAAAGTAAATAATCATATATTTAAATAAATGGTACGGAACTCCACACGGACTTTCTCACTCTATTGTTTTAAAAATGGAGATATTTACTCAAAATTCATAGTATAATATACACTAGGGAACCCGATAAAAAATTGCGCTCTACATACATAAAACATTTTTGACTCGTGGTTTTAAATTTCATAATTATATTTTTAACGAATTAACAACGCCTTCAGTTTTATGTTCAGATCAATAAAAAATATCGATATAGGGTCCCCAAGGGTCAACACTTCGTGTTAAAATTTTGACTTCCGGCTAAAATGTTTGTCATTTTACTAGGGGATGCACAATTTATGGATATCGCATTGCTATTAAATTTCTATTTTATAAATTTTGACCAATAAAATAGGTAATTTTTTACTATTGAGTTTAAAATGAGAGAGATACAATCGATTCGTTATAGCCGATTTTGAGAAAAATGAATTCCTCTCTTTTCATCCTTTAGTAAACTGCTATTAATTTTAGGCTTAGATAGACACACAGATATACGACGTTGCAAAAAACACTTTTTAGGGTTTGGGGGGTTCATAAAACGTCGACATCCATCAACATCTCGGGCTAGATTTTATTGATGGTCGCAATACTTAACCTTAAATTGTTGGCAAAGTTAAAAGAAACAGATGTTTGTGTATAGTTTGAAAACTTTTGGTTTTATAAAAATGTATTTCAAGTAAAGGATGTTTATTGTAAATAGATCCAATGTATGCAATGATAAATAATATTCATATCTCAAAGACTTACTGGGATAAAATTAAAAATTAGAATGTATGCATCAGACCGGAGCCCTTATAATTATTTTGACGAAAAGTTGAGGGTATATTTAGTTTGTAATATAGATCAAAGCTTAGAAATGAAATTTAATCAAAATTGTTAAAACCGATTTTGATAAAATCGATTTTTTCTCTTTACGCCCTTAAGGAAACTACCCTTAATTTTAAGGTCGGATATCCAATTTAAAAAAAAATTCTTGGGGTAAACCTATGAAAACCATGGATACCAAGTTTTATCCCAATCGGTAAAATAGTTTAGGCTCTAGCCCGAGGCACAGACTGACAAACAGATGGATAGACAAACAGACGGCGTTGCGAAAACCACTTTTTAGGGTTCGGGGGGTCATGAGACGTCGACATCCATCAAAATCTTGAGTTCAATTTTTTTGACGATCACAATACTTGCTCTACCTGTAAGGTAGAGATAAAGTAAAAATATGAATATTGGGTCCCAAGGGTCAACACTTCTTATTAAAATGTTGACTTCCGATTTAAAAATTTTGACATTTTACTAGGGGTTACACATCTTATGGTTATTGCATTGCTATTAAATTCCTCATTTATGAATTTTGGTCAATAAAATAGGTAGATATTGACTATTAAATCTAAATTTATAGAGATGAGTCATTGTTGTACAAACATTTCCCCTAAGAGGTCGAAAGAAAGAGAACATACACTTTTTGAGAGACTTTCTCATTTCTTACTCTATGGCATTAGAGAATTATTGCATTAAAACATAAGTAGTATCTCTTCACAATTCAAGCCCACAAATTGTATTAATATATTTGACAATATCTCAGAAACGGTTTGTTTTATAAAAATATATTTCATATAAAAGTTTTTTATATTTTATAGTACTACAATTTTGCAATCATAAGTTATTTAGTATCTCTAATATTTGCGAAGATACAGAAATTTCCGCACCTGTAAAGTACCCTAAAAGTCATTTTCATGGGAAAATAAAAATTGACAGTTTATTTATAATCTTAATCAACGTCTAGATACGAATTTTAATCAAAATCGTTAGAGCTGATTTTGATCAAATCAATTTTTTCTCTTTTTATTAAACTATCCTTAATTACCCGCCTCGGTGGCGTAGTTGGCTAACGCGCTAGTCGTGTTGAGCTCGACTGCTGAGGACGGGGAGATCGAGGTTCGAATCTCGGTCGGGTGAGCTGGGGGTGGGGGGGTTCCTAAATGGCTTTCCACTCTCCCTCCACGAAAATGCGGGTTCATTTCCTCTAATTAAACCTTTCCAATTCCTAATCCATTAGCCTACTTAGTACTTAAAGCGTATAACCCGAACGGGTAGTAAGACGTGGTGCTAAATAATAATAATCTTAATTTTGGGGTTAAAAAGACACATAGATAGACAGCATTGCAATTACCACTTTTTAGGGTTCGGGGGTCATGAGACGTCAACATCCATCAACCTTTCAGGTTAGAGTTTTTTTTATGGTCGCAACCTTGAGTGTTTGAAAAGTTAAAAAAATATATATATTTGCGTATAAATAGCTTGAACGTTATTGGTTTTATAAAAATATGTTTCGAATAAAATATTTGTATTATAAATAGATCTACGAATTTCCAACAATAAGTAATTTCATATCTCAAATAGTTTAGGAGATATGATAAAAATTAGAATTTACGCATCAGACCGGAATCCTTAAATTCACTTTGCAAAAATATTGAGGGTAGCCATTTTATTTGTATTATCTATAAATGTTTTGAAATGAAATTTAATCAAAATCGTTAGAGCCGATTTTTAGAAAATCTACTTTTTCTCTTTTTGTCATTCAGTAAGCTATTTTAATTTTAGGGTTAGATATCCAATTCCAAAAATCCCTCGGGGCAACCTTATGAAAACACTTGGTACCAAGTTTTAGTCCAATCAGTAAAATAGTTTAGGCTCTAGTTGGATGTACAGACAGACAGATGGGAATTTTAAAATCACTTTTTCGGATTCGGGGTATCATGAAATCTCGAGATTCATCAAAATTTCGAGTTCGATTATTTTTGACGATAACAATACTTTCTCTACCTGTAAAATAGCGAGAAAGTCAAAATAGACTGAAAAAGAAAGAAAAAATAGTTAAACCATTCATATTTGAAAAATAAAATAAAAGACTTAGCATTGACGCCTCCGACTGTAATATATTTGACATTTTCAGGATTGGAAATCAAACGATGTTTTACACTCTTGATTCGAGTTAATCAGATATGTAAATAAACAGTATGCTCTTAGATTTTAAGGATACTGAACATTTTTTTTAGCCTTCATCATTATATACGAAAGTGATTAATTCGCTTTTATTCAACTTCAGCAATTATAAAGAGCAATTAAGTACTGAAAGTGACTTACAGAATATGATTAATATTGGCATTAAACCTTTGCTTGCATTAGTGTAGTCATTCATTCTGTAATCACCTTCCTTCGCTGTGGGAGCACAGAGCCAGGAATGCTGCTTTTAAATTACACTAAAGAAATACACTTTGGTCTGCCTGTACTCATACAGAATCCAACGCTTCCGAATGTATAAACTAGTAGTTCTGTGAACATTATACCTCGTTCCCTCCATGTTCTTATCGTTACTACAGTCTTAATAGTAGTTCTGTGAACAGTAGACCTCTCTCGCTCCATGTTCTTATCGTTACTATAGTCTTACTAGTAGTTCTGTGAACATCAGACCTCCCTCCCTCCATGTTATTATCGTTACTATAGTCATGGTTATGAGTTAGGGATGGAGAAGACTTAGTTTAGTGGAAGTGTATCCACATTTTCTTGAGGGGAGAGTGGAAAACCATTTGGGGAAAACCACCCTTTGTACACTCGAACGAGATTCGAACCATGATCACCATGTTATCCAGGGTCTAATCTAACACCTATGACGCATTAAACCATGTGACCACCGAAGCAGGTGATAACTATTTTTCACATGGTTTAAGACGTCATTCTCGCAAGAGATGCAAAAATTCAAAGAATTATGCCCAAGGTACTCGTAAGTTTGCTTACAATCTTAAATTAAAATTACTTTAAATGATTTTCTAAACGAAAAACATTTTGAGCAGCCACCTTATTGAAACGGATAGCAAGATCGAAAAAATTATAGGTCATGTGACTTATGTTAAAAGAATTCCTTTGTCATATTTGGTTAAAATTGGTTCCTGCATTTTTCAGTAATCGCGTAATAAACAGATAAACTAAACTAAACGACAAGGGATCACGAGTTAAAACAAAACTTCACTACGCTCGGGGTATAATTATTTTGAACAGTTTGTGAGCTATGGCTTATTTTTATTTCTCCACTTATCCATACAGGCAACACAGCCATGTGTAAAAATGGGGTAGGTATTGTTTAGATGAAATGTACCTATATTTGGGAAGAGGGATATTGGTAAATCATTTAGGGAATACCACCTTCAGTACACATGACAGAGATTTGAATTTTGACCTCAAAATCACTGTGAAACCATATCAAACGAGTCGGAATCCATAATGCATTTACCCACTGATGTGGGTGACAGTTTATTTAGCTCTATTTTAAAAATTTTAGTTTAAAAAAATATTTAAAGCCAAATAAAAGTAATAGGGAATTGGATGACATGTTAAAATGATATAAAATAAGTTTAATATTTTATCCAACAAACACACTCGAGATAGTAAAAAATATTTACATCAAACCATTTAATGAATGGATAAAATCTAAATTTTCGAAAACCTATCCTCCAAATTTTGACAAGTAGAAAGACTTATTGATTATACAATTTTCGGTACATTAAAACAATATTTGATATATCACTCGAAACATATTAAAACAGCTATTCAACTATTCCAAAATATATTTATAATATTTAAAAGAAAATATCTAAAAGAAGGTATTTTCTTGACATTAGTCTTTAGTGTTTTATATCCTGAGACAATCATGTGAGTCACTAAATTTTTAGTCATATATTCAAACTCAAATCCATATGTTTACGTTTTATCATCCTTAGTAGATAGCATAATTTTTGTCAGTTTTATGTTAACTATATTATTATTTGTCAATGCTAGCTAATTGTTTTCACATTCTTAATTGTTCATTTTATGTCAACCCGATTATACATATTTCCGGAGTTATATCCAAAGAACGTGAAACTATTCTCTTGGCATTTATTACCATTACAGTTTTTGATAGCTAGATTTCTAACATTTATTGAAAAATGATACCTAAAAATAGTAATCGATCCAGGATCCTTTGGATCAACATTCCAGTGTTATTCTATCACTGAGTTATTCAATTTTACGCTGTGCCCGTGGCTATACATTTATAAATAACTTAAGGTGGAGATGTAGAGAACGCGAGAAAAAGTAAGTATTTTTGTAGTTTATATAACAAAATTGGTTTTGGTCGAAATAAACCAAATATTGTACTTTAACAAACATAGAGTTTAATTTTCTTCACATGGTGATAACTGATAACATAGTGGCTTTAGAAGACAAACTTTTTAAATGAAAAGAAAAGGCTGTCATCAAAATTCCAAGACACTTTTGACAGATACTAAACAAATGTTGAAGTCGCCATGTAAAGAAGATTAAACTTTTGTATGTACTCAAGCAATATTTGATTTATTTTGGCCAAAAATAGGTTTTTATATAAGATTTAGAAAAACATTCACCTTTTCTCACTTACCCTACATCCCCACCTTAAGGCAGTGTCATTGATTTATGTATGAGATAATAAATTATTTTATAGCCTTCATAAACGCGTACACATTGACTCCTAGACAGAATTTTGTGCTTCAGAATTTAAAAAAAAAATATTTAAACTTGTTTATACACAATGTATTGGAAACAACATTTGGTACGGACTATGTGCTTATCTTAAATATTTTTCAAATATATAGTTTTAAAAGTTACACCTGAACACGGAATGTATCGATACTTACAGTCTAATTTTCGTAAGAATATCCTTTTATAAAATAAAAAACTTTTTTTTGCTGTAATAATTGATAGCATTTTAGCTAACTTATTCACTGACTCCGTGGATTTGGGAGTTTTATTGATCTCTTAGAAGTGACAGCTGCCGATAACTTATGATGTATGGATACGTGTAAGCTTATCTATTAACTTTTCTGTATACGAAAATTAAACCATATATACTTCAATTCAGAGATACGAGAATAAATAATGAAACCATCACCAACCAGTTGCAGCATCTCATCCAAAGTTTTCTCGCGTGTTTCGACCAACTTAAAGAAAAGACACATCAATCTAACAACTTATTGCAAAACGAAGGTAGTCAGCTACCGGTCATCTAATAAAAAAAGAAACATACATATTCTCTTGTTGACGTAGGCGTCAAATTTAAATAGACAGATCGACTAGTGGAGACGGACAATGGTAGGGAATACGGTAGTCGTCATATAGAAGGGGCTATCGGCGAGCATCAATGAGTGTGAAAGACAAATTGTTCAACGAGTGACATCGGACGTTGTACAAGATTCTAGAGACTACAATGGTACTCCACCTTGCGTTACAAGGGAAGGCATTATGCAGGAATGCCTCGGCATCTGTTCGCCGCCATCATTCACAGCTTACTCTTGTGGCTAGAGGTGGCCGTGGTGGGGAGTCTGCCGCTAAGGCCCTTGCGTTTCCTCCTGACGCCAGAGTCCCAATTACATGTCCAGAAGCGTCCAGAAGGTAAGGTCGAGAATAAGATGAGTAACTGTCCAAACTCATAAGGCAGCCAGCCACCTCAGTCTTTGAGAAAATATAAATCGCTGTTAGGCCACACGGCCCTAAATACGGTGGTTTGTGTCATTTTCTGGAACTACTTCTCTATTCTGTCTGAGATTATACTCACGTTCTTCATTACTCAACAACAACCATTTTCCATGTCAGTAAGAAAGGGGAGAAAGAAAACTATAAAAATCCTTATCTATAGGTAAAAAGGAAAAATCGCTGATAGTTCAAAATATCCTAGCATTTTCTGTTCTCAGCCTATCAAAATATTACTGTATTTGTTAGAGGAAGGCTAAATCGAGATACCTTTTTCATCAAACTTAGTCCCATAGCTCCACAAATTTGATTAGCTCATTTTCAATTAAATTTTATCATATTTTTATTCACATTTGTTTCTATCAATAGGACTCAAAAAATCAAAATTTTAAGAAAAAAGAACTATGTTGGAAGCTTTTGACTTTATTTTGGCGTGACCCAAATATTGAAATAACTCATCTAAGAATTAATTAAGTATAGTGCTACTGTGGATTCATACGTTCGCCGAAAATCTAGCGCAAAACAGAAACGTAGTCACGTGACGCGCAAAGCCAATCACAAGATTTTCGCATAATCGGTGCGAGCTGTTCCGCTGATGTTCAACTATTATCTATTTTGTCCGCTCTGCTCGAGATGTTGGGCACAGGAGAACCAATCAACTCTCAAAACCAACCATCTAAAATTAGCGCGCATACGCATTCGTCAACGCATGCGCTCTACAGCCAGAAGCTAGCAGACAGCTTCGTTGGTTGTTGTGAGGATTTATTATTATTTAGCACCGCGTCTTACTACCCGTTCGGGTTATACGTTGTTGTGAGGAGATTTGAAATAACTCGTTAATGTAAGACATGTGTATTGATGTATTGGATTGTGCCACGACACGGCGCAATAATTGGTAAAACAACCATCAGGACAATGATATAAGATATATGTTTATACACTAGAAAATAAAAATGTTGATAACCAGTTGTTTTAAAGCTTTTCAATGCATCATGGGTCAACTTAAAGTGTGTGAATTAATGCTCAGATTCTGCTTTCTATTTTTCGGGGAGCGTGCGAATCAAGCTTTAGAGCTGAACGTCTGCGCGGAAGTTTCTCACCTACCGCACCTTTACACCCCTATTTGATGTTTGATGTTTACACTTCTCAAGAGCAGAAAGGTGTCACTACCATACATCAGAACTATATGTGTGTTCATGCGAGAATGCTTCTGGCCGTATGTACTCCATGTAACACATCTCACTGGTGTGTTTAGTGGCTACATACGTACGTGGAATGTACCGTGCGCAGTTCTAAGAATCGCTCATGTATTCTATTACAAATTAACAGCGCCACAAATAAAAAACAACATACAGGTAAGGCATGGTACAAACTTTATTGTTTAAGGTAATAGCGTCTCCCCTCCCCCACTTCCTACAACCCTACCATATTCTTCAAATGTATATATGAAAGGTTGGTAAACATGTTTTGAAAGGAGTGTGTTTGATTTGTTTTGTTTATTTGTATTGTTCTTAAGGTGGGAGTGAAAGGAAACGTGAGCTGTTGGCAGTATGTTTGCAGATTTTAAAGCAAAACATTTTTTTGGCAAACACGAATAAAATTATTCTCTAGTAGAAACATAGTTTAATTTTCTACATATGCTAATATCAACAGTTGTTGAATATCTGTCAAGGGTGTCCTGGAATTTAATGACAACATTTTATCATCATTTAAAAAGTTTATCATCTAATACCGATATGCTCACGACATATTCAACAACTGTTGATATTACCATGTGAATAAAATTAAGCTCTATGTTTCTACTTGAGCAAATTTATTATAAAAAAAAAACTGCAAAAACACTGACCTTAACCTGCGTATCCTACACTCCCACATTAACTGTGTTTGCGGGCGTCATATGATGTTAGACAGCCTCTGAGATATTTTGTTTCTTACAGGTTGGTTAGATCTGTCTGGTGTACAAAGGCTTCATAGTTTCCTAAAGGTGTGTGAAGCTTTGACATGTCGAGGTCAAAGGTCAAATCTCATTTGCTTTAAATTCGTCATTCACAAACACCGTTGAATCTTCAAAATATTTCAAAGGAAGAAGAAATTATCGATATTATTATATTCATATTGGATATATCTCCCTAAATATGACATACTTGAACATGTAATAATTTTTATAACAACTTATAAACAGTATTGTAACACCGACTAACAAAATATAATCTATAACTTTTTGTAAGCATAGATAAATTCAGATATGTCACAATAAAAGAAAATAGTATGCTTGGATTTTTTTTCTTTAAGTCTTTCTATCTACCTATATTCACTTAAAACTAAAATTAAAATTCAACCCTCCCTATCCCTAGCACATTGGCGTAATTATTACATATACGTATAACCCGAATGGCTAGTAAGACACGGCGCTAAATACTAATAAATAATAAACATTTGAGTGGTTAGATTAATACACAAACAATCTCAAGCTGCCTCAAGGCAGAAACATGGGGTTGAACTCGGGTCCTCTAAACGTAGATATGCCCTTACTAGTCAGTAGAGAAATAACACAGGAACCTAGATATAATACAATCACCTTAACCACGCGTGTAGCCATCCTACAAAACTTTTTTATAATACGTATGGAATTGTGTTTACAGTGGGTCTAAAAGCGAACACAATAATACAAGAATACAAGCTTTAATCTTAATTTGACGTGATACCC
>CABEEJ010000548.1:206691-218418 GCA_901482245.1 Timema douglasi
TATATATGCTTGGAAATTATTGGTTTTATAAAAATATATTTAAAACAAAAGATTTCTATTTTTAATAGTATTACAACTTACCAGTGATAATTTTTGTATCTCAAATAATTGCGGAGAAATGATGAACATTGGAAAATTGTCCCCGTGTAAAGTACCGTCAAAGTCATTTTCATGAGAAAATGAGAACTGCCTTCTTGTTTATAAAGATAAACAGTGTCTAGATATAAAGTTTAGTAAAAATCTTTAGAGCACATTTTGAGAAAATGGATTTTTTAAATTTTTTTGACCTTAAGTAAACTACTCTTAATTTTAGGGTTGCAAATCTAACTCCAAAAATACCTCGGGAGGACCTTATGAAAACCCCAAATATCAAGTTCTAGCTCAATTGGTAAAATAGTTTCGGCTTTAGCCTGATGTAAGACAGATAGACAGCATTGCGAAAACAACTTTTTTTTGTTTGTTTCAGGGGGTTATTAAACGTCCACCTTTACCAAAATCTTGAGCTATATTTGTTTACGATCCCAATCCGGGGTGTCGAAAAAAGTAATAAAAGACACAGTGACTGTACCTTTAATAAATAATCTGGATTTAATTTATATTGTGAGGTTTATTTCCAATTAAAATATACAATATTTTTTCATACATAAATGATTGATGATTACTAAATCATTAGTACATCATGAATTAATTTTTTATAAGCATTTTTTTCCCTTTATTTTACAGAGGCTATAAATATAATTAATTCGCTCAAATAGTCCAATGCAAATTTATATGGGAAGATTTTTATAGCTTAATTAAAGTAATAGCTTCTGTATTTATATTGTACTGTACGTAGGGCCTACACTATGCAATAATTAAAATTGGTACAATTTAAAAGTAATATACATTTTTAATCTACATTTGAAACATACTAAAAAAAAGTATGTAACATAATTTTTTGTTGTATTTCATTGTAAACAAATTATAACAGAAATAAACATGGAACAAAACATTTCTGTATTGATTTTTTGTTAATTTTTTATTCGTTTGCTTAAGGTAAGGTAGAAGAGAGTGTGAGAAAAGGTCAGTATTTTTACTGTTTTTATAGCCAAAATAAATAAAATATTTCTTTATTACAAACATGGAGCTATATTTTCTTCACTCGGTTTGAATGTCTGTCATGAGCATAGCGGCATTAGATGACAAACTTTTAAAATGAAGAGAAAAAATGGTAATTAAATTCCAGGACATCCTTGATAGGTATTCAACAATTACTGTTGAGGTCACCATGTGAAGAAAGTTCATCTCTATGTTTATACTGGAGAAATATTTGCTATAAAGGCTGCAAAAAAATACAGCCCTTTTCTCCCGTGCCCTTCTACCTGACTTTAAAACAGCAGAAAGAGTAAAATAAAATGGTTTTACAAAATATGTCACCATCAATAATATTGATATCCAAATTTTTTTCTCTAAAGTAACAGTAAATTTAATCACGCTATACAAATTTTGTTCTCTAAAGTAACAGTAAATTTAACCACGCTATACAAATTAAAAGTATTTGTTAATAAACCATCCTATATACTTTCTAATATACTTTATAGTAGTAGTGTGTGACAAAGCTTTCAAAACTGTTATAAATAAATTACTCTTAAATCAACTTTCCTCAGTAAAATAAAAATATTATTTTGATAATAATATAGAACACTCATCAGAAATTAATTTTTAATAAAATTGCTATAGCAATTATTTTGAAAATTACAAATTAAAAAAACCCATCAATTAACTTCCCATAAATTTTGTTTTTAGAAAAATGAGTCTAAATTTTAATTATCTTGGAAAACACTTTCAAAATAATCATTAGAAAAGTTAGAACCATTTTAGAAAAATTTTAAATTTTCAAAATTCAGTTATCAGAAAACTATATTTAAATGAATCTACCACAGTAAGCAAAAAAGTGTAAGCTGACCGAGCAGCCGCCACCGTTAGCGATGCTACTGCCAACATATGTGGATAGAGGGTGTCATGTGTTCATCACAACGAACCCTTTGACTGTTAATCTCAGTTTTCTAGAGCATAGCATCTACTTCTTTACTCAATTAACTCCTGATTTATCCTAACGATGCTGTAGTTGACCCCGTTCCAGACCCACTGCTTCACATAAATATTCTGCATGTGCTGGGGATCGAACCCGGAACTTCTGGATCTGTAGCTGGAATCTCTAAGCACTAGGACACAGCATTTTACTTTAATTTCTAATTTTTAAAATCAGATTTTAATAAACTATTCTTAATTTAATTACTAGAATAAAAATCTAAATCTAAACACCTAGGTATGACCATGTGACATAAAAGTATCACGTTTTAAAAAATACATAAAGCCGTTTAGGCTAGCCTCAGGGACAGACAGACAGACAGACGACATTGAGAACACTTTTTGTTTCAAGGTTGACATTTATCAAAATTTCGATTTCGACTTTTTTGACGATCACAGTACTTTGTCTCCGAGGTGTCGAGAGAAAGTAAAAAGAAGGTAATTACAAAAAAATGTAAGTATGAATTTGCGGTTGGAACAATAGCAATAAAAGTTAATGAAAATAAAGACTTTTAAAAAAAATGAAGAAGTGATACCGTAGTTGAAAGAAACGGTGGATAATGATACAATAAAGTGTCGTATTTTTAATATTTTTTTCAGAAACAATGGCTTATCATCCAAAAGCTCGTGACAGTCGTTGTGTTTTGGGACGTGACACCCACCTTAAGATAGAATCAAGATTATTAAAAGAAGACACGAGTCCTCGCACGTTATTATTCAACATCCAATGGGAATTTTAATTTCATGAAGAAATAAGATGAACAGACATAAAAGATAAGGGAAGAATTTTAAAATTAATGGTCCAAGCTAAGGAGGCTTCACTCTCGTGTTTAACTGGTCATCTGATGACGGGGAGATCGGGGTTAGAACCCCGCTAGGGTATACTGAGGGTTTTTTCTTTATGGTTTTCTAATTCCTTTCCACACAAATGTGGGTAGATTACCTCCAAAATGTTTCTTTTCTCACCCCTACACCATTATAGTAATGATCACAAATGCATATAACCTGAACAGGTAGTAAGACGCGGTAGTTACACCAAATATTGTAATTATTATTTGTATTTACAATAAGGGGCCACATGCACCGCTGAGTGCACAATCTAAGGTTGATACTGTGTACCTATGTGCTAGTGCCATGGAAATAAATATGTGTCTAAAACAACGAACACATTCACCAATATTTGCTTAATCTAGACACTTATTGGAGAGGAATCAGGGGCCAATTTGTAAATAGCTTTTTCATCACCAGGGGCGCCGCTGAAACTTTTTTACCACAGGGAAGGGGAAAATTACGCTATGGGGGAGGGGGGGAATTACGTTAGGTCCATTATAAGTTAGGGTGAATTAAAAAAAAAGTGCGTGAATTTAACATAGCACCACTAACACTGAACTCATATTTGATAGGGTTTGTGTGTATATAAATATATATGTAACCTACATTATATATATGTATATAAGAAAGTTGAAAGAAGCAAAGCAAAGAACATTTTTCGAACCCATCCTTAGAAAAACAATATTTATTAACCAATAAGATTCATATTTCATCAAAATAATAATAATAACCTAATATTTATTGGTCTATTTTAAATAATAATAATAATATAATACAATTTATTTAAGCAACGCATCTTAATACCCGTTCGGGCTATACGCTTATGTAAGGGGTTACTAATTATGCTATTGGTCTTAGGGATCAGGAAAGCTATATTTAGAGGAAATTTACCCTGATTTACGTGGAGGAGGAAGAGTGGAAAACCGTTCTGTAAAAAAAAAACACTCAGTACATCCTACCGGAACTCAAACCTAGATCTTCCCATCATCGACAGTCTAGTCTACTGCGAGAGCACCAAGTAGAGTACGTGGCCACCAAAGCGGATAATATTAGGGGATATTAAGCCATGCAAATAAAGGATTAAATTACTCAAGCTTTTCAATGTCACTGGTTTTCGGAATCATGATTAAATCATTGCACATTGTTTCCTAAAACCAGACTTCCTTTACGCCCTTCCCCGGTAAGAGATGTAGCCATGTCCCCCTACCCTCTTAGTTCAGGTTCCTATTCTTATCACTCATTTTAAGGCTTGGTCTGGTCACGTTTGTTCAGTAATAATTATATTTATCATAAAAATAAACAAACTGTAGAGTTTTAATAAGCCTCTACAAAAGTCAAACAAACTATATTTTTGTAGCACAATGGCTTGGCTACAAGTAAAAGTAAAAACCACATAAAGAGATTTTCTAGTTCACTTAAAACTGAGTTCAGCTTAGTCTTTAAACTTGATTATATATAACAACAGTAATTAACAGAACATAACAAGTAGCTTAAAATAAAGAGTACTTTTGTTTAAGCACTATCATTTTATTAACGACCTCACTTAGTTTTTGTTTTGTTTTTAATTTCGGAAAATGGCTTTCAACTTGATGAGGTCGTGATATTTACGCCCACTTGAAGAGGGTTTCAATTTATAAAAAGGTCATGAGGTCTAAACCCGATTCATCAGCCATATTATTATCTTGGTGACAAAGTGTGTGGCTCAAACAAGATTATCTGAATATTTTGGTATTATGGAGACAAAAGGATGTGTTCGAATCCCATTAAGGACAAAACTTCTTATTCCTAACGTCGTGTGAAAGCTTGTTTGTTTCGAGTACATTTGCAGTTCAATCTAAATGTTGTCCAACGGGATTTTTTTAATGTTTTGCTTCACTTCTCATCCAGGTCATGGTCTTCTTTAGCGGGTCGGAGATACAAGGGGGTAAATCCTCCCCCCAAAAAAAATCTTCTCAAAAGATACTACTGCAAAAGAAACGAATTATTGTTCTATGCATAATGTTGATAATCCACGTTTGGAGCAATGTATAAACCTTTTTTTAATTTATAAAATTACGTAATTTCGTTATTGTATTATCCGTGTTATTAATTTGTTACGAAACAATTTTTATTTTACAATTTAAAGTGAGAATGGGTTCATTCTGTCCCTTCCCACTTTCCCTCCCAAACCCACAATAAATATTTTCTAGCACTGAGTCTTACTACCCGTTCTACGTTTCTGTACAAATTACGCTATTGGTTTTAGGAATAAGGAAGGTTATATTTATAGTAAGTTTACCCACATTTGCGTAGAGGGAAAGTAGAAAACCATTTTAGGAAAAACAACCTTAGTACACACGATCAAGATATGAACCTTGAGCTCCCAATCATCGACAGTTTAGTCTACTTTGAGAGTATCACGTTAGACCCCACAGCTATTGAAGACGCCCAGTAATTAATAGGTATACTAATAGGGGTGGGTATGATCAACTACACCAGAATGTGTTTCGAGAGATATTGAGCAAGCCTTTAGGAAACAGTACTCCAAGATAATATAGTAGAGACGAGGAAGGTGACATTTTAAAGGAAATGTTGGCAGGTCTACCAGTGGAGAGAGTGGGAAATTATAAAGGGAAATACACCCATACTACACCGGTCCGGGATTCAAATCCTGATATTCCCCTCACCTGGAGCCCAGTCTAACACGATAATGACAGCCTAAACTTATTAGGCCACTCCATAGAATTCCTGTGATAGAAAAATTGAGGTTCAAATCCCGGCCGAATATACTGAGATTAAAAAAAACCAAATTATTCCTTACTCTTCCTTCCCGTCAAGGTTGGCTCTTTTCCTATAAATTATACCTTCCTCATATCTATACAATAAGTGTAAATACGAGCAACACTAGTGGCACGTGGACTAAGGCATCAGTCTCGTCTGATATAATTTTTAGAAAATGATCAGGTCAGGAGTTTCAAATCTCGGCTAACTGTACTAGGGTATTTTTTTAAAATCTCCAAAGGGTTTTTACCATTATTCCTACACGCTAATGTAGGTGTATTTCCTCAATAACTCTACATTATTCATCTTGCAACTGATTAATACAAATATGCAGATAGTTTCTTTTTTTTAACACATCTTATAACCCTTTTGGGTTATACGCCTATGTACTAATTAAGCTAAGAGTTTTAGGAATTTTTTTTATTTAGCACTGAATCTTACTACCCGTTCTGGCTATACGCTGATTTGTAATATTATATTTATAGGAAGTGTACCCGCACTTGCTTAGAGGGAAAGGGGAAAATCAGTTTAAAAAAACACCCTCAGTACACCCGACTGAGATTAGAATCTTCATCGGCATACTGGTATTCTGTGAGAGTAGCACCTCAGACCATGCGGCCACCAAAGTAGGTTGTGATTAGTTAATATACGTATAACCCGAATGGGTAGAAAGGTGTTGTGATAAAAAAAGAATTACTGGATGCATGAATGTAGCTTTTGGAACAATCAAGAAAGTTTCTTCCGATCTAAATCACAATGTAATTTTGGTTATCCCTTCGCTTCGCTAGACTCTGGTTTGCTATCTATCTAGGGCAGGTGCGTTGTTGGCTGATGAGAGGAGATTGATTTGACTGCCCCACATCCCTCGACCTTCAGGGGCGATGACATTTTGAGTTATGGGTTCGCTTCCCCCCACCCTGATGTCGTGAGACGCCCTGCTGAAATCAGCTCTTTCTCTCTCTTTACTCACGAAGACGGTAGGGGGAAATGTTGAAATTGGGGGAGGCCAGCACCTCCCCTTTCCCCCTATAACACCTTCTTATTTTAGTATTCCAACATCAACACAGTAAGCAAATAGAACCAGCTCTCAGCTGAAGGAACAATAAAAAATATTACATTCGGTTGTTAAGGATTACACGTATATTAATTATCATGTCGAAGCTAAAAGTAGACTTGTGGTATTGAAAGAATAAGCAGGAAACTTTAACCGGATATTTAGTGGTTTCAAGTATGAAAATGTTGATGATTTTTTTTTATAGCGCCTTAATTTTTTTGTAACTTTTCAGTAACAAGTACAAACTTAAATTATACTTGTTTTATCCTATTTCGTACATTGTATCACCAATAATATCAAAAAATATAATAATAGCGTATATCCCGAACTAATAGTAAGACGCGGTGCTATAATAATAATAATAATAATAATTATTATTATTATTATTCCAATTCAATTTCAATCTGCTTTAATATAGTGCTGGCCAACAGTCGTAAGACCTATAATAGGCCAGCACTGAAAAGTACACAAGTACCTTACAGATATATATAATTACACGAGAAAATAAGATAAACAATAATAGCTAAATATTATATATACTGATGAATAGTTACGAAAAAAAAAAGTAATTAATAATGATAAGAATAAATAAATCGTACGGAACTAGGCACGGACTTTCTCGCTCTATTGTTTGAGAATGGAGATATTTACTCAAAACTCGTAATATATATTTGAAACGAAATAATATACACTAGCAAACCCAAGCATAAATTGCACTATATTTAAATAAAACTTTTTTTTTAGTCCCAGTTTTAAATTTTATAATTTTGTTTTTAAAGAATTAATGTCCTCATTTGTATGTTTGGATCGATAAAAAAAATATTAATGTTGGGTCCGCAAGGGTCAACACTTCGTATTAAAATTTCAACTTCCGTTTAAAATTTGCGACATTTTATTAGGTGTTGCAAATTTTCATGACATTGAATTGCTATTAAATTCCTCATTTGTAAATGTTGACCAATAAAAAATGTAAATATTGACTATTGTGTCTAAAATGTATATAGATCATTATTGTACAAACATTTCTCCTAAGAGGTTTAAGGAAACAACATAAACTTTTGAAACTTATATTTAATTACTCTATGGCATTGGAGAATTATTGCGTTAAAACTTAAGTAGTATCTCTTTACAACTAAGGCTTACAAAATTGTATTAATATATTCACTAACATATCAGAAACTATTGGTTTTATAAAAATATATTTCAAATAAAAGTTTTTTACTTTTAATAGTACTAAAATTGTACAGTGATAAGTTATTTAGTATCTAAAATAGTTGCGGAGATAAAAAACATTTTTGCTTCAGTAAAGAACCCTAAAAGTCATTTTCATGGTAAAATGAAAAAGTCATTTTTTATAACCTTAATCAACGCTTAGGTGCGAACTTTAATCAAAATCGTTAGAGCTGATTCTGAGAACATTGAATGTTTCTCAATTAGAATTTACGCATCAGACCGGAATCCTTAAAGTCATTTTGACGAAAAATTGAGGCTATCCATTTAGTTTGTAATATTGATCAAAGTTTAGAAATGAAATTTAATTAAAATAGTTAAAGCCAATTGTGATAAAATCGATTTTTTTCCCTATTTCCGCCTTTAAGGAAACTACCCTTAATTTTAGGGTTGGATATCCAATTCCAAAATTTCCTCGAGAGAATCGTATGGAAACCCTAGATAGCGAGTCTTAGCCCAATCGGTAAAATAGTTTAGGCTCTAGCCCGAGGTACAGACTGACATACAGATGAACAGACAGACATACGGCGTTGCGAAAACAAGTTTTTCGGATTCGGAGGATCGTGAAACGTCAACATTCATCAAAATCTTGAGTTTGATTTTTTTTAAGATCACAATACTTGCTCTACCTGTAAGGAAGCGAGAAAGTAAAAATATTGATATCGGGTCCCCAAGTGTCAATATTTCCTATTAAAATGTCGACTTTCAGTTTTAATTTTGTTTAGAGTAATAATCTTTATGTTATGTAATAAGTAGAGTACTTATTAAACTACACCAGCATGTAGATCCAACATAAATGTATAGGAACCATTAAATATAGCTTTATTTTGATATATTTTTGTATTTTATTTGAACCTTAATCACTTGTTGTAAACATTGGTTATGTTGTTTTACCACGGCCAGTATTTTGATCAAAAAATATCCATAAAATGACACTAACAATTTCAAAAAATTACTTTAAATTAACAAAAAAAACAACATAAAAGTTAATGCAAACTCTATGAATGCACAAAAATAAAGCAAACGCGCACTTTACAAGTGGAAACTTAAAAAGTTAGTAATGCAAAACCCCAATCAAACTTGCATTCCGTTAAGAATTAACCTTGATTTATAAATTTTTTCGTGTAGGCATTTTTTCATGTGAGCATTTTTTGTATGATCAAATTTTTGTTTGTGCATTTTTCTTGTGGGCATTTTCCCGTATGGGCATTTTTACATGTGAGTTTTATTTCCTATGATTATTTATGACCGTAGGGTTTTTTCTGTGCGGAATTTTCATGTGCGTTTTTTTCCGGTCAACACACAAGACCAATCAACAGTGGTCAGGTCATTGTAAATATTAAGGTAATCACCACGTGCATAATCAATATATTTAGTGGGGGTGTCATTAATTTTAGTATCAATAGGTACATCAAGTGAAATCGATAAGAGTGGATGAGCTAAATCAATATTCACTAGTGATTGAGGTATATGATTTACTAAGGGGTGGTGAAAATTAGCAAAAACAAGGTCAAGGAGGTTAGCGTCATTATCAGCTTCATTAAGTTCTTCTAATTCTATTGTGTTAGTCGAAGCAAGAAGATGAGTAGTTTTTAATTTAATGTAGAAATGCGAAATGTGAAATACTTTGAGCATGATGATAGTTCAAATCAATTTTGGGGCAGTTAAAATCACTTAACAGTATTATTCGATAGGGTTAGTTAGCATACCCACCTTCAAGAAATGTAAAGTAGTTATTAAATGCTTCGACTGTTATTTGGGGAGCAATATATATGTTCCCAATTAACCGTTTTTGGCGATTAAATGTTGGGATTTATATCCAGACACATTCCATATTATTCTCTAGATCAATTCTACTGGCCACACCAGAAATAGAATCAATAACAGGAAATGAGAACACCACCACCCTTTGAGACAGTAGCTTCATCATATAACCTATCGGCTATACAAGCATTATAGTTAGGGGGAAATAAATTTTCATGAACAAACTCACTAGAGCCAAGTTTTAACCAAACAAATAATAGAGAATTCATTCAAACAAACATTTGTAAATAATTCCCTTGCTTTGATTCGTAGACCCGGAACATTTTGATAATATAATAGAATGTCCCTATTATTCACTGGGAGATGGGTTGGGAGGTAGCCTCCATACCTCCATCGATGGTCACGAGTGGGGTTCGAGTCGAATCCTCTTCTAGAGCCAAGGTCAGATGAAACAACAGCTTTTACAGGGGCAAACACACAGGGAGACTCCTCGCAGATTATCTGCTCTGGCAGAAACTTCCCATAGCAAGGTGCAATGAGACAGCCAGACGGCCAAATGTCACCATTGTTTATCATGCGAAAATCATTTTCTTTGACAGAAATATGGAAGGAGGAATATGAGTTAAATTTAGTTTTCAATTTTTAACAGACAAGGTAGTCAAGATTGAGTTCTTTAGTCAAATAATATTGGATGGCCTGGGAAAGATAATTCAGGAGAAAAACGAGTAACCAATAGAGATTTTTTTTTGAAAACTTTGTTTACTGTTTGTAGGTCGGTGGCTGTCTTATTACCATTCAGCAACTTTCTGACAGTAATAATAATAATAATAATAATAATAATAATAATGATAAGATAATAATGCAATCACACAGTTGTATTATAGGACCTATATTTATGTGTCTATTTCATTTTCGAAAAAAGCTTAGTAACTTTAAATTTGGCCAAAGAAGCTTTCAACAATAAGAGGTTCTGCTGACCCTCAAATTGAGTTTGAAACTGATGAAATGCTAAACTAGGAGCATGGCACTGTATGGAGCAGACACTTTGATTCTCCAAGTATTTCTTTTCCATCTTCTTGAGAGCTTTGAAATGTGATATTGGAGAAGACTTGAGAAGATCAGATGGACATACAGGGTGACAAATGAACAGGTCCTAAGAAGAGTGGATGAGAAGGGAACCATTTTGGATTTGATTCTTTGGTGCAAGGAAAACTCGATCAGACACATCCTTAGGTGGAACTATCTTTTGCACGACGCTATGGAAGGAAAGGTTGAGGAAAAGAGGAGCTTAGGAAGGAGGATGATTCAAATATTGTATAATTTGAATAAGGGGAGAAAATTATGGGAGCTGCAGGAGGAGGTGTCAGTGGGCAGAGCTGGTCTAGGAAGATATCATCTTGTTTTAGTGTAGCACTACATTTAAGAAGTACTAAGTCTGACTATGAAACTGTCCCTAACGGTGGGAGTGTGAAGAACGCGAGAAAAAGTCAGGGTTTTGCAGTTTTAATATCAATTCATTTTTATTGCCAGAATAAATCACATATTTCTCCAGTAGAAACATACAGTTTAATTTTCTTAACGTGGGTATTTAAACAGTTGTTTAATATCTGTCATGACCATAGTGGCATTAGAAGAGAAACGTTTCAATTGAAGAGAAAAAGTTTTCAACAAATTACAGGACGCTCTTGACAGATATTCAACAACTGTTGATATTACCGTGTTAAGAAAATTAAACTCTATGTTTCTACTGGAGGAATACTTTATTGATTTAAACTAAAGAAAGGTTTTGATATTAAAACTGCAAAAATACTGCCCTTAGCTTGCCTTCCCTACAATCCCACGATTAATTCCGAAGACAGCAGTCGAGAATGGAAGGTCGTGGAAAGTTTTTAAACAGGACAATGTTCTGATGATGGCGCCTGTCATCTGTCGATGAAAAAGGGAGTCAAATTGGAGGAGGAAGGAGGGGAACGTGATGGATCTGTTCTTCTAGGTTCGTAGGGTTAGCTTATGGATAA